>JAKOGI010002335.1:112500-119656 GCA_029747015.1 Carnegiea gigantea
AATATGGATACAACTCCATGAATTGGATATAAAATACTGGGGTATGCAAAGCCTCAGCAAGATTGGAAGTATCCTTGGCATTCCACTAAAGACAGATAAATACACAAAAGAAAAATCCATGTTGAAATATGGTCGTTTGCTAGTGGAAATGCCTTTAGAGGGACATTTTCCTGAGTACATTGAATTTGCCAATGAAAAAGATGTCATAATCAGACAAAAAGTGGTATATGAGTGGAGGCCACTTAAATGCACACACTGCAGAATGTTTGGACACACAAGAGAAGAGTGCAGAAAAACTATCTCTCAAAGACAGGAATGGAGAGCTAAAGCACCACAGGTAGCATCTCAAAGTCAGCACCAGCAAGCAGAAGCGCATGAGCCAAATGGTGAGGAAAGCTTCCAACCTGTTACAAGGCATACTAGAAGGCTTCAAGTTATCAGCACTGAGGGGCAAGGATCCAGCACACCTGCAACTGAGAAACTGACAGCCAATACATTCAGTATCTTACTGGAAGAGGTTGATGTTCAGGCAATAGGAGGGGAAGGGGAACACACCCCTAATGGATAGAATATAAAGCTAGAATGTAAGGGCATGAATGGCCCCAATAAGCAAGAGGACATTAGGATCTTCTTGCAGTAGCAGCAAGCAGGTTTGGTAAGATTTGTGGAAACTAAAATAAAGGCTCAGAATATTGCACCAGTGATGGGGAAAATATATAATAGCCCGACTCTAAATAATGTTCATTTATTTAATTAAGCCATGTTATTAATTTTTTATATTTATTTATCTCATTTAAACATCCCGATTGGGGGAATTCATCTTGGGCCGCATTTTGCAATTCGAGTTTCATTTACCGGACAATTTCGGAAAAATTGATAGTAGGCCTCGATATTTATGATTTAAAAGATTAAATTATTTTTCATGACATCATATTTAATTTCGAGTTTCGAAAAAAATATTAAATTAATCGCACCTGGTTTGATTTTTTTTTCCGAACCCGAGCTCATTTAAGGTAGATTTCGGCCCAACAAGTTCCTAATCTATTTGTTTAGCTAATTACCATCATTACCCCTAATTTTGATTAGCAAAAGATATTTTGGGAGGTTAAATGTCAGCCAAGTAAAATTTGGGTCATTTTCATCCAAGTGAAAAACCAACCAAAATATCAAAGCTCTTCTCTTCTCTCTCCCTTTCTTCTCCACAGTAGCTACTGCCACTGCCCCTTCTCCTTGCTGTTCTGCTACCCTACAACCACCGGGGCAGCCACCCTATATCCACCAGATCAGCCACCATCCAACCCCCACACCCCCTCAAGTATCAAACACTATTAAACCTCTTTTCTTTTTCAAACAAGTGAGTAATCTCTAATCCCTACCATGCTGATTTTTGTTTTTGATTCTTGTTTTTATTTGTTTTTATTATTGATCATACTATTTTGATAAGACTAAGAGCTATCTTTGAAGTGTGTAAGTGTTGATTGAGCATAAAGCATGTGAGAGTTGAGATTATTCATGATCAAGCTATAGTTTAAGTTTGAAGTGATGGATTTGGATCATTTTGTATTTGATTTGATAATCTTTATCATCATAAATGATTATGGTAATGTTGGTGTGGATTTGGCTGAGTGAAAGACTGATTTTAGTGGGGGTTTATGTCAAGAAAAGATTGCAATATGGGCTTATGCTGTAAAAAGACCCTACGAATAAAATGGTAATAATTGGTACATTGAAAAATCATGATTTTTGGTGGGTGGATATCCCAATGAATTAGCTTTCAATAGGCTCTAGAATTACTCAATTTCGAGTTGTGTAGACAAAGTTATGACCAGTTTACTGAAGACTGCGCAGAATGCATTGATGATTTTTGGTGGGTGGATATCCCAATGAATTAGCTTTCAATAGGCTCTAGAATTACTCAATTTCGAGTTGTGTGGACAAAGTTATGACCAATTTACTGAAGACTGCGCAGAATGCATCGAAACTGGGAGCATATTTGAACGGGAGACTTTACGGAAAACTTGGTATTGATTGGGGTATTAAAAAATTGTGATTTTTGGTGTGTCGATAGATCAATGAGTTATCTTTCACATGCATTTTAAATTACCTTAATCCGAATTCTGTGGAAAAAGTTATGGTCATTTTGCTACGACTGTGCAAATTGGACTGAAGTTGTGCACGGTTGTGTTGTAGCCTAATTTTAGGGACCTTACTCTGTGAATCATGTTTTGTGTCCTTAATAAACGTTTTATAGGACTTCCTAAGTTTTACATATTGGGGTTGTATATCTCAATTGAAGGTCGGGAGTGAAGATATGGATTTTCTAATGCAAACCATCGAACAGTAACATGAGTGAATACATAAATCGTGACATTTGGAAATATTTTCAGAAGTTTCTATATAATTATGGATATTGCAAGAAAATTACAAAGTGTAGTGAGTTCAACAAGTTTGATTATGTATAGAAGCTTACTTGGGTTTGAAAACTGAGTTAAGTGAGCATAAAAGTGAAATTTGAGAAGTGGGCACAATAATGACTCAAATTAGTGTCTATTGGATCAACTGAGATTATTGAGCTTTTATGAATCTTACAACACCCCTCATAGCATTGAACCTTCTATTATCCATTTCAAAGGCATTAACCATTCCATTATCTATTTCAGAAGCATCACACTTTTCATTATCCATTTCAGAAATATCAGAAACCCATATTTTATTTATATCAATTGAAATCTTTTTATTAGCAGCTCAATCATTCGAATTGGTCTATTTTGTATCAGTTTGTTGTATTTAAAGTTCAATAACCCTAACTGATTTATTTTTCAGATCATTTTGGTTTAACTTATTGAATTATTGAGATTATAGAAGTCTTTTTAATTAATTAATTTCCATTAAAATTATAAATTATGTCAGTGAACATGGTTTACTAACTACATTTATTTATAATGACATTTCTTAAACAGAAATGGGGCCTAGTCTATCATTTTTCTTTGTGCATATGTATTATCAACTAAAATATCATTTTAAAGACTTCAGGTACGTCTATTGCCTGTATCTTTACAAATTAGAGTGTATTTATCAATGTTATCATATTTTGGTAAGTACATCAATGAATCAGTTTACACAGTGATTTATCAGTTAATTAGTGACCCCGTCAGTTATCATCTTTAGGGCATTTGCCCTTCAGTTACCCGCGCAGCTTCAGACTAGGTCCCCGATCGACTTGGCAGGCGTACACCTATTCATAAATCGTAACAGTATCAAGGGGTTCACTATCAGATAATAACTAGCAATGCAGTTTTACATTAATCTCATTCACTGTTTTAACTTAAATTGAATTGCAAAGCGGCCGCCCAAACAATTTATTCAGAGATCATTTAACAATTCCGGAATGTATGTACTGAGCTTCGGCTCACAGTTCGAAATGTTTTTCATGTTTTATTTTAGGCAAATGCTCAGAGAATTGCCCTCATGCTAACAAATCAGCTGAAGAGAATAAGTGAAGTAAGGAAATCCGGATGGATCAGAAGTAATGCAGTATATACATACTTTAAAGCTGTATAATGAATTCTTCTATGGATGAAGATGTAGACTATATGGTAATTTATTTTACTATGGTTTATAAACCTTTCATTGGTTAACACTTGATGTGAGTGTATATGTTTGAGGTTATACTTAACTATGTTATTTATAATACTCATGTTTCAAGCCTTATCCTTTTTGGATGGCGGTAACGCCTCTATCATTAGGTTTATTAGATTATAATTGAGGGATTATTAAGGAAAATACAAATAGTGAATCATGTTTAATTTGGAGGCGTTACAAAATATGTCCAAACTGGAGCTGGATTCATTATGCCAATGCAGAGGAAAGAGGCAGAATTATCATAAGTTGGCACCCTAGACATTATCACTTTCATTTGTTGCACATGACAGACCAGCTGATTCATAGGGAGGTATTTCAAGTGTCCACAATCGGGAAATTCTTTATTACATTTGTCTATGGGAGAAATTTAGAGGAACAAAGACTTTCTCTTTGGGAAAACCTTTGGTCAATTTCCCAATCTCTGGAGGGTCCTTGGAGTACTTGGTGATTTCAACTCAGTTCTTCACCAAGGGGATAGAATTGGTGGGGTGGAAGTTAATGATGGGGAAACTAAGGATTTTGTAGAATGTATGCAGCATTGTACCCTGCAAGAATTTAACTATGAAGGACCCTTTTTCACTTGGACCAACAAGATAATTTGGTCAAAGATAGATAGGGCCCTTCATAATGAGCTATGGTATGAAGCATTTGCATATACTCATGTGCAGCTCAAGGCACAGGGCCTGTCAGATCACACCCCTGTCATCCTTAGCTTTCCACATCTCCCTAAACCCAAGTATACATTCCTTTTCTGTGATATGTGGGCTAAAGACCTGGAATTCAGGGATATTGTCAAAGCTAGGCTGGCTCAACCTCACAGGGGATCACAACTGAAGAAGCTCCAGCAGGTGCGCAGAAGATTGAAACATCCCCTCAAACAGCTTAACAAAAGTAAATATGCAGATATATATGCACAGCAAGCCAAAGTTAGGGCAGACCTCACACAGATTCAATCCCTCCTGCAAGCTGACCCTCTCAATGTAGAGCTGAGCCAGCAAGAGTCACAGGTTAGAGATAAATATATCTCAATCACCCACTCAGCCATCTCTCTCATGCAACAGCAGAGTAAAGCTGAATGGATTGGATTAGGTGATGAATGCACAAGAATGGTCACGGCAAGAATTAAACAAAGGAAGTCAATGTCATGTATCTTTCACATAAGAGACACTAATGGCCAAAGGGTGGAAGGCTTTCAGGCAGTTTCAGAAGTTATGACCAGGTTCTACCAAGATTTATTGGGGAGGAGAGAATACCACAGAACATGTGGGGACCCAGTGGTTATTGAAGCAGGGCCATCCCTAACACTAGAACAACAAGTTCAGCTCTGCAAACCCTTTAGCAACACTGGCATCAAGCAGGTCCTTTTCTCTATACCTAATCATAAGTCTCCTGGCCCTGATGGGTTCAGTAGTGGCTTCTATAAAGCCTGCTGGGATGATATAGGACCATTGGTATGTAATGCTATAAATGAGTTCTTCTCAACTAGGCAATTACCTGATTTTTTTTGCCAAACCAGGCTTATCTTGCTGCCAAAAGCTATTAACCCTGAAAAAGCTTAGGACTTTAGACCAATCTCATGTTGTAACACTATGTACAAGTGCATCACCAAGCTCATATGCAATAGGCTTAAGGAGGTCCTACCTCACATTATTGATCAAGGACAGGGAGCATTTGTTAAAGGGAGAGAGTTACTATTCAATGTGATGCTTTGCCAAGATTTGGCCATAGGTTACAATAGAAAACATAGCCCCCCTAGCTGTATAATGAAGGTTGATTTGCATAAGGCCTTTGACTCTATCCACTGGGAGTTTATCAAAGAACTCCTTCATGCCCTCAAATTTGCACCTCTTTTTATATAATGGGTCATGACATGTATTTCTTCAGTGAAGTTTGCAATCTGTATCAATGGACAGCATGGTGAATTTTTTAAAGATAAGAGAGGACTAAAACAAGGGGATCCTCTATCCCCACTGCTGTTTGTTCTAACCATAGAATATCTCTCCAGATTGTTCAAAATGGCTAGCCTACAGCAGGGGTTTGCTTTCCATCCTCATTGCAAGAAGTTGAATCTTACTCATCTTATGTTTGCAGATGACCTCATCATCTTTTGTAAGGCCCACCCCCATTCCCTTCATATCTTGATGAGGGCCTTCCAGACATTTACTCATTGCACAGGTCTTAAAGTAAACATGGAGAAATCCAGCATTGTTTTTTTTTTTTTTAGGGGGGGGGATACACAACTCCACCAAGAGCGTTTAGACATTACAGGTTTTACAAAAGGTAAACTTTCATTCAGGTAATTGGGGATGCCAATAACTGCAAGCAGGCTCACAAACGGGGAATGCAGACTATTAGTGGAAAAGATTACCGCAAAAATACTGGTGTGGTCATCAAGGCATTTATCATTTGCTGGGAGGATGGTTTTAATCAACACAGTCATATTTGGGATGTTCAATTTTTGGGCTCAAATCTTCATCCTCCCGCAGGAGGTGATAAACCAGGTCACCAATATTTGCAGAAACTTCTTATGGGGAGGAAGTGAACATTACACAAGAACTCCATATGCGGCTTGGAATAAAGTATGCACTCCAAAGAAGCAAGGAGGGTTGGCGGTAAAAAACCTACACCTCTGGAACAAAGCATGTGTGGCAAAACTGGTGTGGGCAATAACCATGAAAAAAGACAATTTGTGGGTCAAATGGGTTCATAGGAGATACCTAAGAGGAAGGGACTGGGGGAATTATTACCCTAAGAGTGACATAAGCTGGTATTAGAAGAAGTTATTGAAGGTAAAGGAGAGATTCAGGACATATCCTATAAATGACTACTCTGTTAAGCAAGGATATAGATAGTTGACCCAAACTGCTAACAACCCAACCTGGACAAAAATGGTATGGAACAGAATAAGCATCCTCAGGCATTCACTTACAACATGGTTATTTATGCAGCAGAAGCTACCTGTTCTCCATAGGCTGGGGAGGCTCACACAGGTGCCTTCTATCGAGTGTGGGCAGTGCCAGCAAAGGATTGAAACACAGGAGCACCTGTTCTTTGAATGCCAATATGCCAAAGACATCTGGAAAAAGTTTCTCATAGAATGGAATATACAGATACAAGTTGATAGGACGAAGAATTTTGTAGAATCCCTCGCCCATTTGAAGATGCCAAGGGAAATGAGAAACATGATACATGCTGGGATAAATGCAGTACTTTACAACATTTGGCTTGCCAGAAATAGAAGGGCCTTTAACAGCAAGGTTTACTCAGGCCAGGAAGTTCTGAAAGAGATCAAGAGACAGATCACATATAGCGTGGTGCATCTACCTCAACATAGACAAAAGTAAACCTCATGTATGGATTACTTCAAAGAATATAGGGTGCGAACATAGTGGTGGCAAAAGTGCATAGGTGCGTACACTTTGTTCTCAGTTTAATATACTCCCATTTTTGTGCCCAAAAAAAAAATATAAACATGTAAATGTAAATGTGTATATATATATATATATATATATAT
>JAKOGI010002336.1:0-87500 GCA_029747015.1 Carnegiea gigantea
ATATATATATATCTGGGCACATTACAAGTAAAAATCACCAAAAAATTTTATTTTTTTTTATTTTTTTCCAATAACTGGTTATTTTGTATTGTTATGAAAATATGGTCATTTTGTGACTTCATTTTATTTTTTTAAATAATTGCATTTTTTACCAAACTTATATATAGTTTTATATATATATATATATATATATATATATATATATATATATATATATATATATATATACACACACACACACACACACACACACATGCGTACATACATACATACATACATATATGCTGATGTGTCATTAAAAACAAAAAAAATATTGACTTTTGGTCTGACGATTGCCATGTATGCCTCCGCCCAGTCCGCATCATCCAACAACCGATTGCGTCTAATTCGATGGCATTGCAAGGAAAATAAATAGGGGCAAAGTTGAGAATGCTGGTGTCCAATTTTTCAATTAGGATTAATGTCGTTCAACAACCCCAAATTTAGGATTATTTAGGTTCTATTACCCTAAATTTAATGATAAAAGCTGCGGAATAAAGAAAGATCAAGGGAAGAAAATAATGAAATTAGAGGTTTAATAAGCAAATGCTTAGAAATGATTCCCTTTAATTCTCTCAAAATAGATAATGTTGGCCCAATTTTGACTGGTTAAATCATGTTAGAGGGGGTGTGAACAGGGTGATGATCAAAGTCTCAATATAATTAAAATAGAAATACGAAAAGCAAATGTGGACAAGAAACGAGTAATTGTTAACGAGGTTAGCCTCAACTAGGCTTAGTCCCCGCCTAGAGTTCTCTGACTCTAGGATTAACCCAATTTTATTATGAGGGTTTACACAACTCTAGAGTACACTTACCTTAAGTTTCAAATTATAAGTTGACCCTTCAATAAGTCATTGGTAGAGTTGACCGTTCAACTCTATAATCCCACCCTACTTACAACTAGAATAATACAACTTGAATAAATGTAAAGTAAATTAAAGTGCAATGTATGCAAGTGAGTATTGAGTATGACAATTGTTTGTGCTCTCTTTCTTGTATCTCTCAACTCTGATTCAGCTCTGTATTTATGGTAGAAACTTGGAAGATTTGTTGGAAACTAGCCGTTAGGCATGCCCTGGATTCCAGCTTCAGTTCAGTGCCTTGGATTGCAGTTCAGTGTCCCTAAAATATCGGCAATCTCAGCATCTAGTGGCTAGAAGGCTAATTTTCGCTTGATTTGAGATTCTTTCAACTGTCACTTCCTTATTTTGAGCTGATGAAAATTTTTCAATGGCTACATTCGTTTTTAGTTAATTGAGAATCTCTTTGAGATAATTTGCAACCCTTTCCATAGTTAAGACAAATATCAAGGATTTAAATCTTAAACACATAAGTATCCCTAATAATAACGAAACAACCATAACCAAAAAGGATATCAATCATAATATCTATCAATTATAATTAGCATTGTAATCTCAAGATAAT
Source organism: Carnegiea gigantea (assembly GCA_029747015.1). Lineage (NCBI taxonomy): Eukaryota > Viridiplantae > Streptophyta > Magnoliopsida > Caryophyllales > Cactaceae > Carnegiea > Carnegiea gigantea. The sequence goes on from JAKOGI010002336.1 coordinate 1,468, forward strand.
ACAAATATAACATGATGAATATATCAATTGATTAATCTCTTTTTGTCTTTCATCAAAACATATTAAAAAACTCAATGTGAGCTTTAAGAAAGCTAACAATCTTTCCCTTTTTGATGAAAGATAAAACCCAATAAAAATAACATGTCCATACTATTTTGAATGACACACCATGAAATGTTTTCCAAATACTTCTCTCCCTTTTTGTATTTCATCAAAAAGGTAGCATAAGAGGAGAAGGAAAAATCGAAGCAAAAAAGTTATGGCAAACACATATAGCTCCCCCTTAACAAATCAATGAAAGATACTCCCCCTTAATCTATGACACTCATAAAAAACATATCAAGGGTTAGATACTAACAATAATATCAATCACATCTGCTAATGCTCATTGACTTGAAATTCTCCGCAACATAAGGATGTAACAAGGGATTAACATGTAGTAATATTAACAAAATTCTCCCCCTATCAAGAGTAAATCAAGACTACCAAAGATGATCAACTGATATAATTTTTCCATTATAGAAACAAGCAATATCATCTATACAGGGATTAGGGAGCACAACAATTATGGACAAAAGCATTGAGATCATATGTGCATAATCACATGTCCTAATAATATAAGATATATTGGAATATTAATCATGTGCACATTCCAAAGATAATAAAGCACATTAAAATTCAAAATTTTGAAAATCAGAATTCCACCAATAGGAAGTAGATCAAGCAAAGTAACATCGCTTTATATTTAGCAAGAATCCAAATATTACCACTATCCAGGATTTTTAACACAAAAATTCAAACCCTTGATTTTAGTTGTACCAAAATTTTCAGTTTTTGCTTACCATTCAAGGCCTTGAAATCTAAGCAATAACAAAACAAACGAACTTACCTTATTTTTACTTTTGGCAAATCATAACTTACCGTATGCCTTTGCGAAACTCCAATGCTTCCTTGTTCACTTAAATTTTCAAAAGGAAATGTTTTTGAAAATTCATTATTAGTACGTATATGAGGAATCAATAATATCCCACGAACATGCGCATTCTTTTTTGACTTCTTCAAGAATGAAGTTGCTCAGCCAAATCTTGATATCCTTTTCTTCTTGGGTTCAAAATCGTTAGAAGTAAGAAAAATTAATGAGGTAAAATTTTTCTTTCCCTCAATCTTGACACATTTTCTTGATTTAACACCGTAACCCAGAATTTTTGAAAGATAAAAATTTGGTATGGTATCTAAATCGTCAAAAATATGACAACTTGGAGAAAAAATACTATTTGAAAATTCAATTATGGATGTTACCTCATCCTTACCAATTTAGAGAATAGATGAATAACTAGAATCATTATTTTTCTTACTATTTTAATTTCAAGAAATTCCTCAATTTGGGCATGCTTGACATCATTATGTATAAATCGTTGAATTCGATCATCACTTTCATGTTTTTGCTCTTCATATAGTTGGTGATCCTCAACTTGCTTAACATTTCCTTCCATGATTATTTCATCATGCGCCACATATTCGCTTAATAACACATTTTAATTAGTACCATATAAATTATAAAGAGTCTCCCAAATTTCCTTGACGCTATCACAATGTGAGATAAACTCATAAATATCAACAGTAAGAGCACAATATAAAATGTTTATGGCTTTAAAATTTTTAGATATCTGCTTGTAATCATCTTCAGCATATTAATCTTTCGATTTCTCAATAATTATTGGACCTTTGACCATGTTCTCGCAAAGATCGAGACCCTTGTGCTTGATATACCATTCCATTATTTCTTGCCACAAAAAATAATTAGTACTTTAAAAAGCGAGGGCAGTCAGAGTCAAACTCATAACTAGCCATGGGGATTGAACTATTAAACAATAAAGTCTCATAAAAATAGTACTACCTCTGGTAATTGTTGGCCCAATTTTAGGAAGTTAAATCACCTTAGAGGGGGTTGTGAGCAGGGTGATGATCAAAGTCTCAAATAATCAAAATAAAAATGCGAAAAGTAAATGTGGTCAAGACACGAGTAATTTTTAATGAGGTTAACCTCAACCATACTTAGTCCTTGCCTAAAGTTTCCTAACTCTAGGATTAACCTAATTTTATTAGGAGAGATTATACAACTCTAGAATACACTTATTCGAAGTTCCAAGTTACAAGTTGACCCTTCAACAAGTCCTTAGTAGAGTTGATCCTTCATCTCTATAATCCCACCCTACTTACAATTTGAACAATACAACTTGAATAAATGTAAAGCAAGTTAAAGCACAATGTATGCAAGTGAGTATTGAGTATGACAATTGCTTGTGCTATCTTTCTTGTGTCTCTCAACTCTAATTCAGCTCTGTATTTATAGTGGAAACTTGGAAGATTTGTTAAAAGCTAGCCGTTACATATACTCTGGATTCCAACTTCAGTTCAGTGCTTTGAACTGCTGTTCAGTGTCCTTGAAATATTGGCAATCTCAGCAACCAGCGGCTAGAAGGTTAATTTTCGTTTGATTTGAGATTTTTTCAACTGCCACTTCCATATTTTGAGCTGATGAAGATTTTTCAACGGCTACTTCCATTTTTAGCTGATTGAGAATTTCTTTGAGATGATTTGCAATCCTTTCCATAGTAAAGTTAAGTATCAAGGATTTAAGTCTTGAAGGTCAAATATTTACACATAAGGATCCCCAATAATAAGGAAACAACCATAACCAAAGAGGATATCAATCATAATATTTATCAATTACAATCAGCACTCACTACAACAACGGTGCCAATCTCCGACGGAAAAAGTGACGGCGCGAATACCAGTAGGAGGCGAGTCAGATTTTCCGACGAAATTTTGAATTTTCGACAGAAATTCCGACAGGATTCCGTCGGAATCCGTTGGAGATTCCGTCGGAATTTTTGGCGCGCGTTTCAAGAAAAATGTGGATCTGCTTTTAAAAAATTTCGGTGCGTTTTGGAGGTATTTTTGGCCGTGAAGAGAGAGAGAGGGAGCAAGGAAGAGAGAGAGCAAGCGAGAGAGAGAGAGAGAGAGAGAGAGAGAGCAAGGAAGAGAGAGAAGGAGGAAGATGTTTATGGTTTCCGGTGGCCAGAAACGTTGTTGTCGTTGCTTGTAATTTAACGGTAAGTTATTTATTTTGAGTTAATTTGCTCTTTGAAATTGAAATATTTAAGTTAATTGGATTTTTTTATGGTGGTTAATTTATTATAAATGGATGTAAGAGTGTCGTCGTCGCCGCCGTCGCCCTCAACGCCGCCACTGCGGACGTCGTCAGTGTAGCCGTCGCCTTCCCTAGTAATTCGCGTTAATTTTTGGTTATTTAAAGGTTAATGAAATTGTTGTATTTTGAAATTATATATATTAATTTGGTATGTGTTGTTAGATTTTGTAAAATTTAATTTTGAAGCATATTTGTATAATTTATTTAATTTATTTTTTTCGTAAAATATGGATGTGAATTATGTTAATTCTTTATTTAACTTATGAAGTGTATTTATTTGAATAAGTGGAATAAAATATGATAAGTATGTACATTTATAATAATTATATAATTATTATAAAATATTGAAGTATGTTAAACGTGTATAATGTGTTTTATTTTAGTGAATAATTTAAATTTGTTAAGTATGTTTATTTTTTGTTTGATTTGTGCTATATATTAATTTTTTATAAGTATGTGAAGTGTATATTTTTTTTGAGTTATGTATAATTTTTGGTATGATTTGTTTGATATGTTAAGCATTTATATTTTATTTTTGTAATTTTGAGGTATATTAAATATATATTAATTTAAGTTTGCTCATTATGTTAACAGTATTTTATTATTTTTGTTTGAGTTTGTTTATTTGGATGAAGTGCGAAATAAATAATTTAATTTGTGTTTGATGCTTAACTAGGTTTATTTTGACAAATAATATAGTTATGTTAAATTTAATTTTTTAGCATATATGTTTAATTATATTGTTGTATTTTAGATTTAGCACTTATTTCTTTAAGGAATTCGGGAACATAAAATGTGAACTAAATATGAATGTAAGTTTTTTTTATTTGTGTCATTAGTAAATATAAAATTTAGACTAAATAATTTAATGTTAACTGAATTTGTAATGTATGTTGATTTGGATAAATGAAAGAGTTGTGAGTAGGAAAGCGTGTATAATATATGTTTTGTTTTGGTGAATGGTTTTAGTATGTTAAGTATGTTTATTTTTTGTTGGATTTGTTGTGTATATTAATTATTGGTAAGTATGTGAAGAATATATTTTTTTTGAGATATGGTTATTTTTTGTTTGATTTGTTAAGTGCAGGTTCTTCCAACCAAACCAACTTGAATACTGATGATGAGCATGACTCCCAAAATGACAACGATGATCCCACAAATTTATATGAATTATATGATCTGTCAAAACAATTGTGGATGTTATGATTAATTTTTAATTTAGCACATTTTATTTTCAGATATAAATTTATTTGGCAATTATTACATATGTTGCAATTATTACATATGCTGTATGTGGTGATCGTAATATATTTAAGTTCTTTATTTATTTTATTATTTGTTTTTTAGGAGCCAAAAAAAAAATTTTTTTGGAGGTTGACAGATTTCCATCGTAATTTCCGACGGAAATCTGTCCCCCTCTGTACAAAATGCCTGCAACCGCATACACTGTCCGACGGACTTTCCGATGAGGTATTCCGTCGAAAATACTGTTGGATTTCGTCGGATATTTTTCTGCGACGAGCTAATTCCCGACAGGGTATTTGGCGTCGTATTTTTCGTCGGAAACGTGATTTTCCGTCGGAAAATCATGCTTTTTCCGTTGGTAATTCTATCGCAGATCTGAGATATTTTTGTCTTTCATCAAGACATGATGAATATGTTAATTGATTAATCTCTTTTTGTCTTTCATCAAAACATATTAAAAAACTCAATGTGAGATTTAAGAAAGCTAGCAGAGAGGACCACCTTAGCTCTACTGAAGGCGACCATGGAAGCATACGAAACACAATTTTGACCATCATCATACTAAAAAATGGACGAGACTGAGATTAAATTTAAATCCAACACCCTAAAAATTCGGCCACTAAGTAGGGTGTGGAAAAATGGACGAGACTAGCTTGTGTAATTCAGGCTTCAAATCTCAAGCCTCGAAAGAAGTCCCCATAGATTAGGAGAGGGCATTAGTAAGTAAATGGCAGAGTATCAGTTTGAGACCGATCGAACACTACCTCCAGGCGCCTCGACTCAAGTTACCCACTACTCTTTCAACCACAAGCACTATACAGGGCCCCTTTGAAAGGTGGCTCCTGGAGCTCCATTCTTCAAAGGAGGGTGAAGTGGTATTCGATGACCACCGGCGCTAGAGGATTAGGCAATGAACTCACTTGCTGTACGTAGCTAGGGTTGTCGACTATGCTATGAGTGTATACAACAGAGACTAAGCAAAATAGTTGGTCCATGTAAAATGTATGTACATGCATAAATGAGGTTAAATTGTGGATGTATTAGGGGTGAATGGGTACAAATGTGGGTGTGAATGACCAAAAACACTAAGTCTTCTCTCCATTTATTGTTTTGGTGTAGAACTATAGAAAATTAGATGTACTAAAAGTGTGGAGGATTCTTTTTTTAGCAAAGTTACACTGCTATTAGATATGAGTGGAAATTAAATTATGGGTTATGCTATGAGTGGAAATTAAATTATGGGTTATGCTTGCAACTTTTGTTTTTAAAAAAAAGTTGTTACAAAAAATTGAAGATGGATTTAGTAAAAAAGTGACACAAAAGTGGGCAGGTTTTCAGTTATTTCAACAATTATTGTAGAGTCACATATTTACTTTATTTTGAAAAATATCGGAAAAAGTGTTGGTTGTTTCTAACAAAAAAGCACAAAACCCTTTTTAAATTTAGAATTTTTTTTCTGAAAAGAAATTATCAAATTAATAATGTTAATATCATTTTTTTGATTAAAAATTTAAATTTTTTGTAAAAGCTAGCCGCCTCTATTAATTGTGACAGTTTAGGCATTTACATTATATTCAATGAAAGTTAGACACCTAAAGTTTACAAGGTTAAATGTTTGGGCACATATTTGGTTAGAAACTCGTACAATGACAATGAGTTTACCTTAGTAGTAGCCGCGACAGTAATGATGATGATGGTGATGATGATGATGATGATGATTTTTTTCAGATAAAACATAACGATTTCATGAATTATATGCCGAACAACACTTACAATGAAAATATTGTAAATGAACAATTGTAGATCTTAAACATAAATATGAAATTTAACTTTCAAATAACTAATATAAATCTTACTGACATTCAACTCCGAAATTATGACAATCTTGTCATAAATAACCTTTGTCAACTTTTCATCTTTACTTTTGATGGAGAATACCATAATTCATGCTATAGCGATTTAAAAATCGATCTTCATCCAATATCTTAAACCAAACGAATCGAATTAAACATAACTCTTATAAAAAGAGAGATTAATACTCTTATAAATGGGTAAAACAAAACTCTTACAAATGAAGAGACAAACTTTATTTATAGAAAAATTAGTATTAAACTATTGGTTGATGTATAAATCAATCAAAATGGGGCTTACTATTGACAAAATTAAAGCCCGATGGCAGTCCCTTTAAAGGAGTTGAGATTAGGATTTGTCTCATGATGATATGATGATTATGATAACAATAAAATCTCTTATTACATGCCTTAGTGAGCATATATATTAGAAAACATAAATTAGTAAGATTTTTTTTTTTTTTTTGGGTCATGGATCCTCCATTTCCTTGGAGTGAGCTACTATTGGCTCAACAAGGAGTAGAGCTCGCCAATCTCCATTCATAAGACTCAAATCTGAGACCTTACTTAAGGGGAATAAGTGTTAAACTACTTGAACTAACCTATATTGATCATTAGTGAGAAATATAGTATATGTTAGGCCATGTTCTTTTCGTTGGTAAATCCAACATCGACCAGCTTCAATCCACTTCAACCAACTTCAATTCAGTTCTCACTATTTTAACCAACTTTCACCTATTATATAAAAAAATTTCAATCTATTTCAATCCACATAAACCTATTTTAATCTGCTTCAACAAAAATATACTTACTTTAATCTATTTTTTATAATCTCAACTAATTTTATCTATTTTTTAATTCATATTTTTCAACGCTAAGAACAGGCGCTGGACAAGCAGATTATTGACCAACAGTAGTCCCGTACAACCCGACAGATGATAGAGTAATTGCCTGTACATCTTACTGGTCTAAAACTATCACTTGAAATATTGATGAATTAATTTAAACTTTTTTTTTCCTAGATTGTTTTGGTTGGAGGAAAAGTTCAGATGGTCAGAAACCTTGAAAAATTGTTGGATTAAAACTGAAGGCATTAGAATGTTAAATCAACCAATCTTTTGAGTAGAATGACCGACATTATGACTTCCAGGGCCTCGGAATTCTCATGAAGTATGAACAATTCAAATTTTGACTGCTTGTCGAGTACGTTATAGAAGAAAATAGAGAGGGAGCCGGAGAGAGAGAGTCTGTATTAGGGTGGGCTTCAGTCTTCGTGCTTCCAGAAATGAAGATGAGACCAGCTGACAAAAAAAAACAAAAAGGAAAAATGAAGAGGAAGGTAAGTTGAAGGCGTACACGTACGCACGAAGCCTGTGGGCTTGGATCTCGGAGTCTGGGACAGTCAAACACATAGCCGCGTTCAAGCCGCCGCATAGGCTAACCAAGCCAATCCGCCTTTCTCCACCACCAACCTACCCGTAGAACCATAAATTTTTTTAAAAGGAGCTCTGTATTTTCCATGTCAAATTTATGTTTCTTTTTTGTTGGGTATTTGGGCAGATTAAAAGTTGAAGAATCAAATTTTGGGGTCAGGCAACAAAGAAAACATTTCACTTTCACACCTTCTATATTCAAATTCCAAGATTTGAATAATGAACAAAATTTTTTTAGGCAAAAGGCATAATAAATAGTGTAGGTCAAAGGTTATATGATCTGATTATTTGAATTTTCATTTATCAATACTTACTTTTTTAAATTACATAATTTTTTATTTACATTATTTTGAAGTTCTATTCAAATCTTACAATCCTCGGAAAAAATGTTTAATTATCTATTTTTTTTGTCCATCATTTTTTCTTGATCCATCACCCATCTTTTTTGTGCTTCACCCTTTCGTTCGATTAGTGAAGCCAAATAGGTTGAGGAAAAGAAGTTACAAACTATCAACAATATATGTTACACACCATTAACAACGGTAAATAAATGCTATATACCAAACTATGAATCCAGAGTTCCAAGAAACATTACACTACAATTCCATAGGTCTAATGTGATGATTTGAGACTTAAATAGTAGCAAAAAATAGCAACAACTCTACAAGAGTCTTGGATAACAACTCCACAACACCTTGCTATGTTAAGGGAACAAAACTTGAATAGAATGGAAATACTGGGCCAATATAGCCGGAGTATAGGCAATGCCCTCTTCCTAAGCTCGAGACCATAATGTTATCCTCCATTTAATAGATTGACACGAGACTACTGGATTCAAGTCTTCTTCGAACACCACCCCTATTTCTTATCATCCAAATGCTCCAAGAAGCAGCAAAGAAAGTCGTTGTACAAAGTTTCTTATCCTTTCTTTCAAAACACTCATGTGTGCATGCACACATATACTCTATTAAAAGTTTGTTCTCTTCAACTTATTTTTCTCTTAATAAGTTCAATTTAATTCAGTTCAATAAAACCAAGTTCAACTAAACCATATAAGTTTAGTTCAATTCAATTTAGCAAAAAACAAGTTCAGAATCCACTACAAATAAGTTTAGTTTAGCCCAACTTAGGAAAAATTAGTTTAATTCAACAAAAATAAGTTTAGTTTACCAATATGTGCAAGGTGGTCGTAGTGGTTTATACTTATTCCACTTAAACAATGTAACGCCCCCAACCCAAAGGCTAGGAGTGTTATCATTTTTCTTTAAATTTTGAGAATTTAAATTTCATTGAAAATGCTGTCAGGTGACAGACTATATGAATTTAGCATTGACACTAGAATAACCATCATGTTCAATGTGATAGAGTCACTAAACTGATGATTTCACTACACCATATAGTAACAGACTATATACAGGAATAGACCTCTTTGATAAAACATGGAATGATAACCATAAGGCGAAACCTGTAACTGTGTCATGTGAATAGTATACTAATGATGTAGCAATATGCGCTTTGAACTTCACATGCTTGTTTATTAAAATACAATGTTCTACAATCCGTCATATGGACTGAGATTCTTTACTGACCTGATTTTTCTACCAGTTGACAGGGTTTTATAATGTATAACTTTGAATTTCTGCCTTTTGGCAGATAATGAACATTAAACTTAAATTTCTGCCTTTTGGCAGACAATGAGCATTGAACTTGAATCTCTGCCTTTTTGATAGACAATGAGCATTGAACTTGAATCTCTGCCTTTTAGCAGACAATAAACATTAAACTTGAATCTCTGCCTTTTTGGCAGACAATGAACATTGAACTTGAATCTCTGCCTTTTGGCAGACAATGAACATTAAACTTGAGTCTCTGCCTTTTTGGCAGACAATGAGCATTGAACTTGAATCTCTGCCTTTTGGCAGACAATGAACATTGAACTTGAATCTCTGCCTTTTGGCAGAACAATAAACATTGAACTAACGATAAACTTTCCATAAACTTGCAATAATCAATTGCAATAATCAATATATTTTCAATAAACCTTCAATGATCGATAAACTTTCCATAAACTTACAATAATCAATATATTTTCAATAAACCTTCAATGATCGATAAACTTTCCATAAACTTACAATAATCAATATATTTTTAATAAACCTTCAATGATCGATAAACTTTTCATAAACTTGTAATAATCAATATATTTTCAATAAACCTTCAATGATCGATAAACTTTCCATAAACTTACAATAATCAATATATTTTCAATAAACATTCAATGATTGATACACTTTATTCCTCCAATCACTGATAAGCAGGTCGAATTCTGAATGAACTAGAATCAATAATCAATAAATTTTATTGAAATTAACAATAAATAGGAGGAAGAGGAAACACACCTCGTTCCAAACTAAAGGACCCAACTCGTGGGCTAATTGGACTTATTAGGCTTAGACGCGAACCCTTACTTGCTCTGCTGGCCGGTGGGTTTGAGGGAGAAATCACGGTGGGGGTCACGGGTTCCAAACCCTTGCCCTCCCCTCCCTCCTCCTTGCCCTTCAAAGAAGGGCTTCGGCCCCTTAAATAATAATAATTTCTTTTCTTTTTTCTTTTTTTCTTTTGTTGTGGATAATTACATCGTCACATCATAATTAATACGAGCTTATCCACTCGTCATATCATAATTAATACGAGCTTATCCACTCGTCACATCATAACTGATACGAGCTTATCCACTCGTCACATCATAATTAATACGAGCATATCCAGTTATATTCGGGAGGCTGCTCAATGTAGTGCCCGATATAATCCTAAAATAGAAAGAATATTCTTTTCAATAAAAACAACACCTCAGCAGGCATGTCAATGCAATTTTTAACAATATAAAATGGCGGAATAAGGAGATAAAATCCCGAGTGTTACAAACAAGGTCCCAAGTTCGAGTTTTATGAATTGAGAAAATTTATGATTAAAAAACTCTACCCCTTTATATGTCAATAATAGTTCAACTCTTATAAAACATATGCAGAAAGACCGAAAAAAAAGTTCGATTAAGTTTAGAAAAACTAAGTTTAGTTCAAAAAAAAAAGAAATATTCAGTTCAGTTTGGATATATTAAGTTCAAATAAGTTCAGCAAAAATAAATTGAAAAGAATAGGACCTATATCTTTGACTTCGTTTTAAATGCCATGATCACCCTCCTAAAATTCATTTGAGAAAAATTTCCACATGTTCTTCACCGAAACAATAGCGATTCATATTGTTTTAATTTTAAAAAAATTTTAAAAATTTAAATTTTGTGTCTACTGGTATTTGCCTGCAATAAGCCAATACTGACTTGTACGACTCGGTCATGTCTAATCTTGACCTGCACAAATCGATATTCGAGTGCTAAAGAATTGAAATATGATTTATGCAATTGATAACTGATACAATTCATATTGATGATTTACCCTTATGGTATGATATTTAAAACTATATTCAGAAATTAAACCAAAGAATAGTATGTTGCTTTGCTAGAAGCGTCCTGTAAAATTTAGGAAGCTCCGCAAGTACAAACGAATGAAAACGGGGGCATATGGCCATTGCAGAAAAAGGTGATGGCTACTTCCGTCCTGTAATGGGCGGTGGCCCTTGCCCCACCCCACCATGGCACCATCCCTAGTGCTCCCTCCCTCACCCCACTTTTCCCCGCTCTCAGGAGAGAGAGAGAAGAAAAGAGGAAAAAAGGCACAACCACAGATAGTGGTTGAAACTTAAAGTTCGAAATGACCCCTTTCGAGTTGCACTTACGTAAAATGGACCCTCATATAACAACATCTAACCTGACAAAATTAATACGAAATTAGAATCGGATAACTCGAATCTATATCTAATTGATATCTCAAACAACTAATATAAAGTCAATCCGAAATTAAAATTGACCCAATCTGAACATTTTTTTTCAAACTTGATTTTCTTTGATCACAAGACAAGTTTATCGGATCAAAAATTAAGTGATCAAAAATCAACCCAGACTGAATATGACCTGACCGAAATCAAAATCGAATCGAATTTAGTTGACCAGAATACGACCAAATCTCAACCAGGCCTGAAATTAATTCATCCTAGATCTAATTAAACCGAATGCAGAATTTGCGATGTCTAAATTAACATCCGGCGAGAGAAAGAGAGCAGAAAACCACAGGTTCAAAACTACCAATGGAGTCACTTTGAGATCTTGTTAAACGAGGGGCCGAACTAGTCGACTAATACTGGCCTATGGCTTTATTTGTTTTAAATTAGATCCACCAACATAGATTAAATTAATTAAATGCCAGAACTTACATGGTACAAGATAATCCAAAGATGATACATTATACACAGCTGAAATTAATAAAAATGAAAAATGAAATAAAATATGTTACATATAATTTTTTAAAATATGGCTTTTTTTTTTGGAGAATTGAGACAACCAACACGTATTAGTTTAAGGGTTTGACATTTATTTCCCTTAAATAAGAACTTAGTTTTGATCTTGCGAATTGAGAACATTTATGACGAGTGAATTCTAAACCTTGTGGAGTGGAAGTGGGATTGATAAGCACCTGTGGGAGGCGGACTTTAGCTTGGTCATGGTGGTTTTTGAGGGAGCAAGAATGGCAGGTAAGGGTGGCTGGGGGGCTTCACTGTGGTAGCCTACAGTCTCAACCCCTACAATACTCCCAATTATCTGCCTAACACTATGTTTTCTCGAGCAATTTTCATAGGGGTAGGGTAAATCTACCTGGCAAACTCTTGTATCTTATCTTGAGTGTTAGAAAAGTTTTCAGTAGTAGGTGAAATAGGTTGGCTACAATGTCATTTGTAGAAGATTCACTCACAACACAATCCCTATAAGATTTTTTCGGAGTGGTCAATTTGCCAACATACGTAGGGTGACTCTTTGCAGTTCCTCCAGGAGAAATGTCCACATCAAGCTTATGTTTTGGAACCTACTTTCACTTTATGTGATTATTATTTCTAACAAAACAGTCTTTGGAACCCACTTCCACTTTTTATGAATCTTGACTAACATTAACCCCATCAAAGTCATTTCTTACAGAAGAAATGTCCACTTCAAGCTTATATTTTGAAACCCACTTCCACTTTTTGTGATTATTATTTCTTAAAACCACTTGAAATGAGAAATCATTTTTATTTGATAAAGAAATTTTGACAATATTTATAGAACATTCATAAAGAAATTTTTTCATAATTTCATCAAGACAGAGGAGATAATTAATTAAGTGTAGAGGTTGCCTAGATAAGATTGTGGGTTAAGATGAAAATTTTCTTTTTGTTATGAATCATAAAGATGCAAAATTAATTAGCAAAACCGGTGGTGTGAGTGTGTGACAAGGAAAAGTGGTTTTAAGAAAAGAACACAGGAACGACTAATTACTGTACTTCTTAATTTACAAGTTGTTGCATTGAACTTTTTCAAATTGTTTTAATTCAATATTTTACACGAACATCAAAACGAGGAAAGTGACCGTCATTCATCATTGAGGGATTTGAATCGTATATAAACCCCTCCTTGGGATTTCATTTCCTCATCAAACCCTACGTTCTGTTTCGTCACTTGCATTATTCTCAAAAATTTGCTCCGTTCATTCCATTTTCTTCATTTTTGGCCTCCCCGTTGCATTTTTGTGCTTTTAGCATTTTGGACATTTTGAGTGATCTGATCCATTCCACATAAGGTAATTTTATGAATTTATATTTTCTTATCTAGTTAATATGTGATTTATTTTAACTTTATTATTCTTTTATGATGCTGAGATTGTGAATGCGATGGTCCAACAATGGATTATTTTCATCCATTAATTAATTTTTTCCTTTTTTCTTTTCTGGTGAGATAAGTAGAATTTTTAAAAATAATTATTATGGCGGAGTAGGCTGATGGTACAAGAACATTAGTAGCGCGTTACACTCGCACCATGCGTGGGGCCCAGAGTTCCACTTTTCCTTTTTCCATCCTTCTCCTTTTCATAATTACCCAGGAGCACGAACGCTGCGTCGTTCTTTCCCACACGGCGCAGAATTTTGTCTTTTTATGTGTTTTTGCCTTATTTTAATTTTTTACAAAAGTATTTTTTTTAGGTGATTAAAAACATATTATGTGTTATAATGTGAATTCATAATAATTATTTTATTTGATAATTTAAATTAGAGTTTCATAAGTTGGAAAAGTAATTGAATGTAAATTCTAAAAAATTAAGACTTTTAGTGATGTGACATACTAGATTTCAAACATCAGAACTTTAACGGGAATGCTCTAAGTAATTTTTTCTTTTTTTCTCTTTTACCGTGATAATTATTTATTGGAGATGCATAGCCGCCTAGAGCATACGATCAACACAGTCGGACCAACTAAAATATATGTTCTCAAATGATCCCTGGAGGAGGGGGCCAAAAAAAAAAAAAAAACTCTTAAAGGATTTTTAAAAGTAGAGTTTCAATCAGAGTGACATTAATTGGCTCTTTTTAATTCTTTCAGTTGTGTCTAAGGGAAATTTCTTTTACCTTTCTCTATGTTTATTGATACAAGAATATTCGTCCAGATACAGGGGTAATAAATAAATATCAAATTTTGGGGGACCTTGTTGAATCCCAAAGTTTTTCATTTTTATTTGATTTATCATTCTACCCCTTTAATTTCTTGATGGTCAAAGGAAAATGATTTGTTCCTCGGACAACACAACAATAAGAGAGGCTGAATGTTGAATTAATTACCACTATTCTTGATGGAATAATTTACGGATAAGATATAGAAAGGTCATCTAGGGACTATTATTAAAAGTAGTCGTGGATAAAATTAGAATCACTTTTGTTAAATGTGTATTAGCCTTTTAAAATTGAGATGGTAGGTATGTTCTTTTTAATTAACTTATTATAAGTAACTTATTATTTATTAATATTGACGAGTATTGATGAGTGCTTATTATTGTTGATGAGTATTGATGAGTTCTAATACTGACTAAAATTGTGAGGAGGAAATATAATTAAGTGATAATGAATGCTGAATGATGATGACAAGTATTTATGATAAGTTCTCTCAACGTCACGTTAATATTTAAGACTAAACATACTTTGGACCTTATCTTTTATTTGGTGAGATACTTTGGACCTTATCTAAACTCGACAAAACAATAGAAAAAATAGAAGTTTAAACTTTTTAATCTTTTTCACACCTTTTTCTACAAGGATACTTTTACGATTTTAAAAACATATGGATTTAGTTATATTTCTGAAAATCGAGAGTTTACAATTAAACTGATGGATATATAGTCTTTTACCAAGGGGATCTAGCAGATAATATATGTTTTTATGTAAAAAAAAAATAGAAGAATGATATGGGTGGTTTTTAAACTGAAAATTTATACTGATTATTAGGGATTTTATCAGTTGACTTATTGGACACTTATTGACCTATGAAATCCATGAAAGTTGCTATTAACCCTACTGACCCAAAAAATTAAGTCACCTATGTTAACTTTTGTATATATTCCACTTTTAGAGAGATTAAAAATCTTTCAAAAAAGAAAAACTAAAAAGCTGACCTTATTGACACGTTTGATCATATCCAAAGAGTATTACAAAAACAAACGAGTACTACATTTATCTTTGAGATTAAATTAACTTACTTTTCAACGAGGCCAACTGATTTTCAGTCAGACTAAGACATATCTAGATTGTAAAACATGTTTTATCTAAGGAAACATTTTGAAATTCAAAAACAAAAATCTTTTCAAGTAAAAAATTTTCATGTTTATAATTATGTGGTGATATTTAATTTGATGATTATTTATTTATAATGAACTTTATATATTATCCATGTTGGATAAATAAAAAATCTGGAGATAGAAGCATGTCTTAGGGCGGTGGGTACTATGTGGAAAGAAAAATAATTTTTCTAGGACATTTTTTAATTTTGTTTTGTGAGAATTAGACCTTATTCTCTTCGACTTATTTTTTGAAGAATAAATTCAGATAAGTTTAGTTTAAAATAAATTTAGCAAATAAGTTCATAATAAATTCAGAATAAGTTAAGCAAATAGTTCAGAATATTTTCAACAAATAAGTTTATAAATTTGTTCTTAACAAGTTCGAAATCAGTTCAGTATAAGTTTAGGATAAGTTTAACAAATAAGTTCACATAAGTTCAGTTTAAAATAAATTTAGGCAAAATGAGCAAAAAAAAAATAGGGCCCTAATCTTACCAGATCCTGTAATAGAAATTTGGGCATACTGTATAATTGTTGACAGTTTGCACTTTTCTTTATTTCATTTCACATTCAACACTTTTTTTAAATCTTTTTTGTCCTGTTTGGATTGGCAAAAATCATGACCATCAATAACATTACCATTTTCCTTTTTTCTTGGGAAAAGATTTTCTAGAATGGTATTCACGAAGAGCAAGATTAGATGAATATGTCTTCATAACTTTCAAGTCAAATAAATTCGCCATTATCTTGAAATATATATTCTTATCTATCCATAATTTTTAATAAGAAATCAAAGCAACTTTTTTTTTTCCCTCAGTCATTAGTTATATAAAACTCAAAATAAAAAGATGACAAAATAGAAAGCACAAAGCCTTTAGGCACAAAATCATGACACATAAATAAAATCAAAAATAAAAACGTAAAAAATTCAATTAAATGACCGCAAATCGTTTAAGAAGACACAAAGCAAACAAAGGAAAACTTATATTCTCTTGTGTAATAACCTTATTTTTTGATCCCACTCATTATGATGATTTTCTTTTATTTTATAATATGTTGGGCTATCTAACATATAGACATTGTCTTCTTAATAACCAAAATAACGTAACTTATGACATGCAATAAGTTTCTTTCTTATGGGTACACTTATATCTATCAGTGAAGCAGTCTCTCCTATTTTTGTCTCCTCAATCACACTTCAATGATGAATTCTAGATGCCCTCTCTCCATCTCCCCCTTTTTCAAATAAATAAATTGATCATCATTCTATTCTACGTCAAATTAATATAAAAATAATACAACATTTCACTCCAGTTACCATGTACTAGAATTGACTGATAGGGACCTTTCAATTTAATTATAATGGAACATAATTTGATTGATTTTCGTTTGTTTTCGGACCTTCATTTGAGGGGTGTTATATTTATAAGCTAGTGCTGGGTTGAAAGAAAAATTATGTTCTCATAAAATTAATTGCTATGAAAAATGTTTTTTTAAGAACAGTTGATCTTCATGTCACATGTTCCGTTATTAGATACAAAATAAATTATTTTTCATGAAAAAAGAATAATATCAAATGAATTATTTAAATAGCAAAAAGTATTGACTAAATGGTCGTAATACAGATACTTGGTGAACAAGTGAAAGATTTTGTGCTTAAAATTCATATTTGAATTTTTTTCTAATACTTTTTATCTGATAATCAAATTTTAATCTAAACTGTTGAAATTGTTTTAGTGATGAAAAATATCAACTAAATTATTTAGTAGCGAAAAATATCGATTAAATTGTCGTAGCGGAAAAAAATATTGATCAAATGAAGAAATGCCATACTCAAAATCTAAATTTGAGCCTATTTTAATATTTTCTATCTGATGCCGATGATCAAATTCTGATCCAAAATGTTGAAATTATTTTAATGCTGAAATATATTAATTGCATTGTTTAAATGGCAAAAAATATCAATTGAATTGCCATCGTTAAAACAATGTTGACAAAATGAAAGAATATTGAGCTCAAAATATGAATTTGAGTCTATTTTAATATTATTTAGCTAATGATCAAGTTTTGATTTAAACTGTTGAAATTATTTTAGGAGCGAGTCAACTGAATTGCTTTAGCAGTAAAAAATATCGATTAAATTGTTGTGGTAGAGACAAATATCGATCAACTGAAAGAAATTTGATTTCAGAATTCAAATTTGAGTTTATTTTAATATTTTTCATTGATAGTCAAGTTTCGATCTAATAGTTGAAATCAAATTATACACCTAAATTTCAGTTGACTATATCATCAAAAGAAATAAAAGAAGAAAATCAACTTGCTATTTTCTAAAAAAAAATCACTTTCCTCAATTGGAGGAAAAATCATTTTCCTTATAAAATAATTTTCCATTCTGTGTTACGCCAAACAATGAAAAATTGAACAATTATTTTCCCTCAATGAAATACTACCAAAAAAAATAGATGTTTTTCAGCATAAATTTTCTCATTTACATAGATCGAATATGAAACCTTTGAAATAGACCTCAAATCATTTAATTCCAACTAATATTGGTAAATTTAGTTTGCTTGGGAAACAAGCGATCTGGTCGGGCTCTCCTTCTATAAATTCCCTTGCGCCCATTCCCTCAAAGACATGCTTTTGCTCTCTAATTTCTTCTTACCAAACAGGGTCCTTTGGTGGGTTTATTTATTTATTTTTTCTGTTTTAGTTTTTTTTCTTTTCTTCGCTTTCATTTTGTTTCCCCTTTTTTTTTTTATACTTCTAGTTCTTTTTTTTTTTTTTTTGGGGTGCGTTTCCCTTTTTTACTTCTAGTTCCAGCTACTCTGTTTCCTTGAATCTCTCTCCCCTGTCTTGGGCTCAATTTTCCATACCCATTTTTATGCCTGAGAAAACTCAGGTAAATCCGTGATTATGCATGAAACCCCATTGCTCGCTTTTTCATCAGTGTTTCAGTGATGAAACACGGGCTTTTGCAGAAAAAGAAAGAGTAAAAAATGTCACGAACTTGTGTTGGAAATGGGGAGGTTCTGCCAAAATTTTCAGAGCCCCTGTTTCCCTCTCTTTGGGTCCTTCAATGTTATGGCACTTATTCAACGAATTTCTGGTTAAGTTTCAGACTTTCGGCCCTTTTTTTCTCTGAAGTGTCTGGACAACAGCCAGATCTAGCAAGTTTTTCTTTTCCCTGTTACCCATTCATCTTCAGAGTAGTACAGAAACGTTGAGAGAGAAAGAGTGAGGGGGAGAGAGACCTCGAAATTTCTGTCGGCCAGGTGGATCATGGTTGCGTCAGTGTACTGGGTTTTGGACAAAAAAATGGACCAAAAAAAAGAGAAAAAGATAGTGACGCTAGAAACGCTACTAAACGAAAATTAAACCCAAGAAAATGAAATATAACTCAATAAATAAGAACAAGAAAGAAAGAAAAAGAAATGAATGGGAATTTCTCTGTTGCTGATCTTTCAAACCCGTGCTCCAAATAAAGATTATTTATTTGTATTTATTTATTTTGCGTTGCAGTTTAAAATTATTGATCAGAAATGGCCGCTAAATTGACAAGAGTTCCCAGCCTCAAGGAGCGTTTGGATGAGACTCTTACTGCTCAACGCAATGACATCCTCAACTTCATTTCCCGGTACTCTTTTTTTTTTTTTTTTTGTGAGAAGATTTTTCAGAATTTGCAATTCTTTTTTTGGTCAGTATCCTGAAATTTACAGCTTAACCTTGTCATAATCCAACAATTATGCAATTTTGTCTCTGTTTTTGCTTTTTCTGAAGTGGGGTTTTGGTGGGGTTTTAACTTTTAATCACTCAATCTGTCCGAAGTTGGAACTTCTTTCACTTTTGTCCTTTTTATAGTAGCTTTCTGTCTGTTCGGGCCCTCTATACACTAGAATTCTCTTTTTCCTGCTTGTTTAACTGCTTTAATCAGCCATATATGGTTAATTTTGAGTGAATATTATCACGCAGAGTAATTTGCAAAACTTAAAATTTGGTAGGATTGCGAGTAATGGGAAGAGAATTTTGCAACCCCATGAGCTGCTAGCTGAGTTTGAAGCCATTTCAGAGAAGAAAAAGCTTGCTGATGGGCCATTTGGTGAAGTTTTGAGGCACACCCAGGTATCCAAAGAGACACACAAAAAAATGAAATAAAAATTCCATCTTTAAATACTCCAATTGAATTTGAGTAATCTCTGCTTTTGTTCTGTATGATTCTCATGTTCACGTTTGTCTGAAATCTCAGGAAGCAATTGTGTTGCCTCCATGGGTGACGCTTGCTGTTCGTCCCAGGCCTGGTGTCTGGGAGTACATCCGGGTGAATGTGGATGCTCTTGCTGTGGAGGAACTCACCCCCTCCGCATTCCTCCATGTCAAGGAGGAATTGGTTGATGGAACGTAAGTTCTAAGGCTTCTATACCCTCGTTCGTGTTAGATCTGGTAAATGGGTTCTTCTAGTTCGGTTTATTTTGGATTTTGTCAAAATGGGTTGATGGAATAACTGTTCGGGTTAGATCAGGTACTTTTGGGTTCGGGTCTTGTTTGGATCCGTTGTTGGTGTGTCCAATACTTGCTAGGACAAAATGTGGGGATAGTGTAATTTGTTACACGGAAAATTTGTCGCGTCATTTCAGATTTTGAGTGGTCTGATCTTGGCTCATGTTGGTCAGGTAGTCGCATATGAGTCAGTTTTGTAGTTAACACTATGGATCTAAGGTGTTTAGTTGCATTAGCCAAGATTTGACACTTTGTCTGTTGAATGGTTTTTTGGATTGAATGGGAACATTATGCTGGGGAGATCTGGCAAATGGGTCAGAAAGGGTTGATAGAACGTTCCGGTTAGATCAAGTACTTCGGAGTTTCAGTTTCACTGCTTCAATCTGCTGTCGGTTGTCCAGTGAGTTTGTGCAGCACATGCATCCAGTATCAGTCTGACAGATCAGGATTCAGATTAGTCTGGGTTGGTTCAAAGTCGGGTTGCCCTATCCCTTATCTGTCAAGTTTGATTTCGGTTCATTTAGGTCAGGTTATTGGATAGAGGCTAGTTTCGTCGGATCTGTAGATCATGAATCAAAAATCTTTAGTTTTATTAACAAGATTCTGACTCTCTTTTTTGTTGAATGGCTGTGTTGTAGGTTGAATGGGAACTTTGTGTTGGAACTGGACTTTGAGCCCTTCACTGCCTCATTCCCTCGCCCTACTCTTTCCAAGTCTATTGGGAATGGTGTGGAGTTCCTGAACAGGCATCTCTCCGCTAAGATGTTCCATGACAAGGAGAGCATGCGCCCATTGCTCGACTTCCTCAGGATGCACAACTACAAGGGCAAGGTAACTTATGGTGCTCGAGCTTGTGTTTTCTTTGAATTAGACTTTGTTTATTTCTCCCACTAGGTTTCAATAAGCCATAGGGATTTCAAGTTCATTGTAAATAGCATCACTTATGAATCAGATGTCATGAAGGTCTTCCTTGGTTTCTAGGATTATGATGAAGATTGTGATTGGGAATATTTGGAGCCCTAACCTACTATGAAATACATGCAATTTCACTCGAGATCTCATTCGTAAATTTTATCCCCCCATACTTGGATTTTAAGAACGTACTTTTGAAAGAATAACTGAAACCCCCCCTCCAATTAGAGTTGGAAAAATTTGGACCGACACGATAAACTGACCCGAACCCAAACGAAGTTCCTGAGAGAAGTCCGAACCCGATACGAACCGAACCGAATTTGACCCACAGGCAACACGATTTGACTGTTTAAATTGAAAACATGTAATTTTTCAATTTTGAGTATATCTAAACTATCTACAAGACTGATACGAAATTGACCTGTTTATTAAATGGATTAACTTGAACCGATCCATTATCAAGCTCTACCTCCAATGGGTCTTTTGGATACAATCTTTCCATTTGTTGTAAATAGGGGTGGGATTGCATAACCTAGACTCAACATGGTTATGTTAGACAATATTATGCGTATTGTATTCATATATTGCACTGTTTGTAATTGTAACATGGTGGTATGTCTTTCTACAGACCATGATGCTGAACGACAGGATCCAAAACCTTGATACCCTCCAGAACGTTCTAAGAAAGGCCGAGGAATTCCTCACTACACTCCCTGCTGACACTCCCTACTCTGACTTGGAGCACAAATTTCAAGAGATCGGTTTGGAGAGAGGGTGGGGTGACACCGCTGAGAGAGTGCTCGACATGATCCAACTCCTCCTTGACCTCCTTGAGGCACCCGATTCTTGCACCCTCGAAAAGTTCCTGGGCCGGATTCCTATGGTTTTCAATGTTGTCATCCTATCACCCCATGGTTACTTTGCCCAGGCTAATGTTCTTGGGTACCCTGACACTGGTGGCCAGGTTGTGTACATCCTTGATCAAGTCCGTGCTTTGGAGCACGAGATGCTTCAACGCATCAAGCAGCAAGGGCTTGACATTGTCCCCAGGATCCTTATCGTAACCCGTTTGCTCCCTGACGCTGTGGGGACCACCTGTGGTCAGCGTCTTGAGAAGGTCTTTGGAACGGAGCATTCTCACATTCTTCGTGTACCCTTTAGGACCGAAAAGGGCATTGTGAGGAGATGGATTTCCAGATTTGAAGTCTGGCCATACCTTGAAACTTACACTGAGGTAAAGCTACATTCTATGTGTGTTTCAAGTCTATTGTCAACCTCTGCTAGGCTATGAGTAGGTAGTGCGGCTTCCATTAGGCCTGGCAAGACTGCACCGGTTTACCCGATACAAGACTAGATCAAAACAAAACAACTCAATTTTGACCAAAATTGGTGTTGACTTGACCCAAGTCAATTAACCCTAGATTTCCATCACCAATAGTGATTGCATTTTCTAAGGAAGATCATAAGGCTAACTGTTAAATTTTAATATGTCGGGGCTTTTAAAGAAACAAGTCATGCATATAAGCTTAAATAAGATTCCAACGCAAAACCAATTAGTAATGAGTGGAGTAACTCATAAGCTTATATACATGCTCAGATCCTTTAATTTTATCAATGTGGGACTCACCTCACTTTCATACTCCAACATTAGCCAAACAACAAACTCATATATGATGCGAATTCAAACGGACCTGACCCGATCAGAATGTTCTATCAACTTATCCGACATGATTTGATATTAGCCTGAGCTGAATCACGCATTTGCCTTGTTGAAGCCCTATTTTGGGTATTGTACTGATGGGATTCCCCTCGTATGCAGGATGTTGCAAATGAAATTGCAGGAGAGTTGCAAGCCAAGCCTGACTTGATCATTGGAAACTACAGTGATGGAAACCTTGTTGCCTCCTTGTTAGCCCACAAACTTGGAGTTACGCAGGTCTATTCTTCGAACTTGAATCTTTGTTTTGCAATTAGCGTCTTAACCCTTGGTTCAAAGACTAACTCTTCCCCACCATCATGGCTGTTTCTTTTACAGTGTACAATTGCTCATGCTCTGGAAAAGACCAAGTATCCAAACTCGGACATTTACTGGAAATCATTTGAGGAGAAGTATCACTTCTCGTGTCAGTTCACTGCTGATCTTATTGCCATGAACCACACCGACTTCATCATTACTAGTACATTCCAAGAGATTGCCGGAAAGTAAGTCCTTCTTCCTGAATGGGAAATTTCATGCAAACTCGGTTCTATAAATGCCTTAATTTTGCCGACCTTGTGATTTTCCGATATGACAGCAAGGACACAGTAGGACAGTATGAGAGTCACACGGCTTTCACTCTTCCCGGCCTCTACCGTGTTGTTCACGGAATTGATGTTTTTGACCCCAAATTCAACATTGTCTCACCGGGAGCTGATATGTCTATCTACTTCCCTTACACCGACGACAAGAAAAGGCTCACTGCCCTCCACCCTGAAATCGAAGAGTTGCTCTTTAGTGATGTCCAAAATGAGGAGCACATGTACGGGCTTCTTCTTGTTGTATGGTCTCTTGTTTCATTTGAAATCTGGATGAATTTGAATAAACTTATTCTCTCTCATTCTTATTGTGACATGGCGGTGGTGATATTGTACAACTTTGTGGTATTGGCCTTAATTTTCTGCCAATCGTGTGCTAAACAGATGTGTGCTTAAGGACCGCAACAAGCCAATTATTTTCTCAATGGCAAGGCTAGACCGGGTGAAGAACATGACCGGTCTTGTTGAGTGGTATGGTAAGAACAAGAGGTTGAGAGAGCTCGTGAACCTTGTTGTGGTTGCTGGTGACCGGAGGAAGGAATCCAAGGACACAGAAGAGAAGGAAGAGATGAAGAAAATGTATGGTCTGATCGAGCAGTACAACTTGGACGGGCAGTTCAGGTGGATCTCTGCCCAGATGAACCGGGTTAGGAATGGAGAGCTCTACAGGTACATTGCAGACACCAGGGGAGCATTTGTCCAGCCTGCTTTCTATGAAGCCTTTGGGCTCACTGTGGTTGAGTCCATGACTTGTGGGCTGCCCACTTTTGCTACTTGCCATGGGGGTCCAGCTGAGATCATAGTCCACGGAAAGTCGGGCTTCCACATTGACCCGTACCATGGTGACAGGGCGGCTGAGCTTCTGGTTGATTTCTTCGAGAAGAGCCAGGCTGATCCTACTCACTGGGAGACCATTTCCAAGGGCGGATTGAAGAGAATCGAGGAGAAGTAAGCAATGACTTTAACCTGAGTCCACTTCGGCTGTGTTAACCTGATCTAAACCCAACTTTTGAGTGACCCATTTATTTACCTGGTCTAGAATTATTTGTGGGAATGCATTCTGATGGTTTGTGTGATTCTGCAGGTACACATGGCAGATTTACTCTGACAGGCTCCTCACACTGGCTGGTGTTTACGGTTTCTGGAAGTACGTGTCAAACCTAGACCGTCGTGAGGCTCGTCGTTACCTCGAGATGTTCTATGCCCTTAAGTACCGCAAGCTGGTATGTCATCTTCCACAGTTTTTGGTACTTTGTTGTCGTAATTTATTCAAATTGTTTCGTTTAAAAATGGTACTAAACTTTGGATTTCTGTTGTGGTAAATTTCAGGCTGAGTCTGTTCCTTTGGTTGTTGAGGATTGAAGACAGCAACCCAAAGTGTCGATTCGATGGAGAGGGGAAAGGATTCTCTTCTAGTTTGTTAAAATAACTAAGTTGAGTTCTGAGATTGTAATGAAAAGTGGAAAGTCCTTTGTTTTTTCATGCATTTTTCTCTCTTTTTTCTGAGTCTTTTTGCATTGCTTTGCGGCATTGTCTTTCATTTGATTGTGGAGGGAACATCTATGTTCTGATTTGTGATGAAATCAAGAAAGAAAAAAAAGGGTTCATTTCCTCTCTCCCAAGTCTCAGCTTGATCGTTCTTCTGAGTATTTCAATACCTTATTATTATTATTATTATTATTATTATTATTATTATTATTATTATTGTGATTAGTAGTAGGGTTTAACCCAAAAAATATCAGAAGACATACAAAATAACAGCTAACACAGTTGGATTCGACCCAACTGCAGTCACTAGATTATTCATTTAGCTTACACAGCTGAGTGTATGGCTCTGGATACAGCAGTAGAACGTAAGTACGACTTACGTTGGGTTCGACCCAACTGCAGTGACTATATTATTTATTTAGCTAACACAGCTGAGTGTATGGCTCCGGATACAGGAGTAGAACGTAAGTACAACGTAAGTTGTGCTCGATTCTGTAAGTTCATGGGTTAAATTGAATTGAGTTGAGCTTAACTCAGCCCAAATGGAACAGCTAATGTAACCCAGAAATTAGACGATTCTTACATTACACAGGTTCCCTTTGACAGCATTCTACTTGAACTATCTGCCGCTTTGACAGACTCCCCACATTTCTTCTTCTTCTTCTTCTTCGTCTTCTCTCTCTCTCTCTCTCTCTCTCTCTCTCTCTCTCTCAATTTGCCTTTTGGTTTGCCGGCTCTGCATAAAATCAAACGATCAAACTCATTTCTGGTTCAACATAATTTCAAGCATCATTCACTTCACAAAAGCATAAAAAATGAAGGCAGGATCCACCGTGATCAAGAACTCCACAGAACCCACAAAGAGCCCATCAAGAACCCAAAACAGAGCCATCCCCTGTTTCCTCTGCTTCACCCTTTTCATCTTCTTCACCATTTTCTATGCCATAAACCCTAAATCTACCATCACAGAACCCGTTTCTACAAACCTTCCCTCAACCTCACTCTTAAACCCCAGTCTCAAATCCACAGGCTTCTCCCTCTCTCTCTCTACTGACTCCACCGCCTTCCACCACCTCCTTGAGCTCTCAATCAACCATACAATCAATCTCATCTCGATAACCCATCCAAAAATAATCCAATTTTTCTCCAACAAAGAGCTCAAATCCCAAGAAAATATAGCTTTGAATGACTGCCTTGACATGCTTGATCAAACCCTCTATGAATTAGGCCAAGCCATTGATGATCTCCTCGTTTCACGCCGGTATTCTTACGGGTTTTATGGCAATCTGAAGACCCTTTTGAGCGCTGCCATGACTAATGAACGAACCTGCATTGATGGGTTCTCCGATTTCGCAAGAACCCCATCCGGGTTTGCCCCGCAAAACAGGTTCGGATCCTATCTTGAGAAGAAGCTGAGCCCTGTGATTAGAATGATCGGAAACTCATTGGCAATTATCAAACACCTTGAGGGCATGAGCCAAGATTCATGGGTTCGGAAATCAAAAACCAGGTTTCCGCCATGGATGACGAGGAAAGAGAGGAGAATGATGCTGGGCAGAAGGATCGAGTTCAGAATTAGGCCGAATGTGGTGGTTGCTGGAGATGGAAGTGGGGATTTCAGGACAGTTGGTGAAGCAGTGAAAATGGCGCCAAATATGAGTTCGTTTAGGTATGTGATCAAAATTAAGGCGGGAATTTATAAGGAGAATGTGGAGATTCCAAGAAATAAGGTGAACATAATGTTGGTTGGAGATGGGATGAATTCTACTGTGATTAGTGGGTCCAGAAGTCTTGCTGATGGCTTCTCTACCTTCAATTCAGCAACCTTGAGTATGCCTCTTTCCCTTCAATATAATCATCCACATTTTCAGGCATACAACATTTGAAAAGAAACAGAAAAAGAAAATGAAATAACTGACAGTTTCTTATTTTGCAGCTGTGGTTGGAGACAGGTTCACAGCCAGGGACCTGACCATCGAGAACACAGCAACCCCAGAGAAGCATCAAGCAGTTGCACTAAGAGTGACAGCGAATGCGGCTTTCTACCGTTGTAACTTCATCGCCTACCAGGACACTCTTTATGCCCACTCCCTGGTCCAGCTCTATCGCGAGTGCACCATCCAGGGTACCATCGACTTCATCTTTGGCAACGCATTAGCTGTCTTTCACAACTGCCTACTCTTGGCCAGGAAACCCATTCCAGGGCAAAGCAACATGATCACTGCTCAGAGCAGAGATGACCCAAATCAGAACACTGGGTTCCTGATCCACAGCTGCATAATCCGGGCTAACCCGGAATTCACCGGCCTGGACCAGAGGCGGTTCTACACCTTTTTGGGTCGACCATGGAGGAATTACTCGAGGACTGTCATCATGAAAAGTTACCTGGGAAGTTTGATTCATTATCGGGGCTGGGCGCCTTGGGATCAGTATAGTGATCTCGATACTGTGGAGTATGTTGAGTATATGAATTTTGGACCTGGTTCAAATACCAAATATAGGGTTAGATGGGGAGGATATAAGAAGAATCACACTGACGATTTGACTAAGAGATTTACAATGGGAGCTTTCTCGCGCATTTCTGATCACTGGTTGCAGGGGTTTCCTCTGTTGGTTCATGAAGAGTGAACATGGTCTGAAACATCAAATTAGATCATCTGATGCAATGGTTGTGTACATATAACATTTTTCGTTTTCTTTTTTTTCCTTCTTTCTTTAGCCAGAAAGTTTCATTCCTCAAATATAGAAAAACAAGATGTCTTTTGTGTTAGGCATTCACGACTAGAAAATTGTGAAAATTCGATTTGTGCACATACATGTTTTCCATCTGAAACCTATGATTCATTTTCTACAAATTTTCTACATTTTGTGTGGTATTAGTATTACTCTTGTCGTTTGCCAACATGTTACAGCTTTTACATCCAAAGCAGCTTCTTCCACTTCAGCTGTCCACAATCAGACAGTTTCTCTGCATCAACTCCAGCAATCTCTCAGTTGAAGAACATAAACACCACGCAGGGAGGACAATTACAATCCATTCTGCTCCGAATAATGTAGCACTGAATCACCACCATATCTCATTGTGTAATATCTTCATGGCGAACTTTCTCCCTCCAGTTGGGCTGTCTTGGATAGAGCACTATTGCTAATAAAAGGGCAATAGCATTTATAAAGCATAACCACAAACACAGAGAGCAAATATGAAGGATGCTCCGAATCCAAATCCAGATGCCTATCCATACATAATAGGAAAAGACAAAAACAGCATGTGCTGTTTTATAAGATGGCATAAATAACAGATATTATCGACTACAAGAAAAAGAAGCATAGAACAGACACAATACCTCTCTGTCACTCTCTCGCCTCTCGTTTTGTACCCCAGGGAGACGACCCAGTGGCAATTTCTTTTGGTTTTTTTTTTTTTTTTTTTTTTGGGGGGGGGGGGGGTTGGCTCTGTTTATCTCTAGGACAAAGAAAATGCAAGTCCTGACAAAATAATTCCAGAGTGATGGCCACTGTCAGCAGCAATTTCTTCAAGTAACCAACCTAAATAGGAGTTCTTCCAAAAAAGCAATGCCATTTGCTGTTAGAATTGCTCGGACAGCAAGAAGCAGCAGCTTGCCTTTCACTTTGATCTTAGCCATAACGACAAAGGTAGATGAACAGAGATTCAAAGGCCACAAGAGGCTGACAAATCTCAGGAGTGCATTCACTGACTGTATGGACAAAACCCGCATGACTCCACCAACCAATCTGATGAAGAAGTCCTCGATCTGCACAAAATGAGGCAGAACTAGTCACATAGGTTTTCAAAAGAACAAGAGTTGATGACGAACTTTGACAGTAAGTCTTGATGTTTGATCTAATACCCTTTTTTCTCAATTCCCCATAGTCCCTTCTACTTATTTCTTTAGTCTTCACAACTTCCACTGTTGGTTACTTGATTGGGTTAAGGTACAGGACAAAGGTAGAGTTCAAAATTGCGCCAAGCCACATGATTAGCTTCACGTTTTTTTGTGATGCATGCAGCCAAAAATCCAACATCTCCTTGAGGCTCATGCATATGGTCATGGTATTATTTTGACATTCAGAAAGGTTTCTGCGTTGGGTATATGATGATTTGCTCAATGAAACTAAACTGGTACCTTTCTTGATGCCGTGAGGTTTAGGCCATAATGCTCTAATGGATATCCCCACATATTCTTTTACCCCACTGCATGATGAGTATAGTTACAGCAGCATAAAAGCCAAGAATGCAGGCTAGCTCAACAATTTTAGAAGAGGTATTTTTTGCCCAAATGTGGAAAAGTGTTGGAAATAACTGGACCAGCACAGGTGACCACAAAACTAGCACCATGCAAGAAAACCTGAGTACTCCGTGAAACAAAGAATCTGTCAAATAGACAAGGGTGGAAAATGGGAAGGCTTAGATGTTAGTGGACAGAAAGACATAAAATTGCTTGGCATAAGCAAACCAACAAGAATTAGAACACAACAATTACAGATATAGAGTGGCAACAACTCCTACCTCCCCCCACCCCCCAAAAAAAAAAAGGACAGCAACAATGAGTTATGAGTGTCTGTTTGCAACAGATCCACAGTTTAAAGAAAAAAATAAAAGAAAGAAAGAAAAACTTTTGACAGTAGATTTCGCCAAGTTTAAAACGTTAGGGAAAAAAATTCAAAGTAGCTGAAATGGAAAGAAGTACAAATACAAATAGTCATACTGAGTTGGTGATGTTAAAAGCATCCAGGCATATGAAATAGTCCTGGGAAAGTTCAGTACCATGCATTAGTAAAGCTGTAAATAAGAGGGAATAAAGCCACGATGTAAGATTGTATGCGCGAATCCTACAGCAATCTCAAGGGCCATGTCCTTGGAGAAGTCTAGGAGGCTGAAGTCCCATGTTACTTGGATTCAGAAAGAAGGGTTCGGATATGGGAACAGATCCAAGTGTTCCATGTCGGGCAAAAATTTAGGACATGAGTGCCGTCCTAAAATTGGGGGGCGCAATTATTATTTCCATGCCATTTTTTCCTCTCCCGCTTAATTACTTTGTTCTTGCTTCAGTTTTATTAATGCTATTCAACACATCTTATCTTCTTCTTCGTCACCCAACATATATTCTTCTTCTTCTTCTTTGATAAACCTCTATTTTGACCCTTTATTTGACTACTTTTTCCCTTATTTCTATGTTGGATTTTGATAAGAAAGGATCAAACTAGTTTCCTTTTGTTCGTATTGTGCTTATACGGGCATTTTTCTTATTTTTAGGAATCTTTGCCAAAAACAGAGAAATTCATGGTTGTTGACAGGAAGGAAGGCTATGGGGATGTTTTCGAAGGAAGAAAGGGGGTCCAATGAAGTTTTGATGGCCAAAGGTTGACCAAGAATGAAGAGCCAAAGAAGCGCATGGATGGCCTTGCATTAAGGCAAAACTGTGCAAGAACCTGGAAATTTCAGTCCTAATTCCCAATCTTGCACACAAACAGCCGTGCAGAAGTGCATGGTCATATAGCAGGGGCGGATTTCTGACTAGGCATGGACACCCTAGCCCAAAAAAAACTCTAATAGGCTTATTTGGACCCTGTAAAAAATATGATAAATGAATACCCCTAAAAAATGCCCAAAAAAATCTGAAATCTGAGTTTCTGACTTTGAGTAATTTAGTGGACCAGTGGAAATAAATGGGACGCAGCCCATTTTCAGAGCCAGGCTTGGCAGGCCAGCCTTTAATTAAAAAAAAAGTTGGTCTCATTTTGGCCCGATAAAGCAGACCCAATTACCCAAACAGACCTTCATTCACTCAAAGTCTCAAACTCCCATTCAAACTCTCACACTCTGCCTTCCTCTTCGAGACCCCAACCTGCGTTTGCCTAGTGCCCAGAGCCATGGTCTAGGCCTCCAGCCGCCGTAAACACCGCCAGCCGACCACGCTCCACAGCTCCACATCATCAGTTGCCACTTGCCCACTCCACCGTCAGTCACAGAGGCCACAGCAAGTCAGCAAGATTAGTTGCCTAGTTGGTTTATATATTTAGGGTTTCAATTTTCATCATTTGATAGTTTTAATTGTTTCTAATTGCTTTTTCTCAAATTATGTTTTGTAGATTGCAATGGATTAGTGAATTGTTCAACAGTTCAACGCCACACATCTACATCGACTCATCAATCAATTAGGTTTGTTTTCATTTGTGCTTTCCAAACTTTTCTGTTTTTTGATTAATTTTTCATGCTCAAGTTTAAATTTCATGTTTTGTTTAAATGCATCGATTCTAAAAAATGAAAAAACGTAAAGGACAGTTGTAATAGTACATTATTATAATATTTCATATATTTTCAAATTTAGACATGGTGATGAATGTTTATAGGTGGACACCCCTAATTCAAAACCCTAGATCCGCCACTATCATATAGTCTAGCAGTTTCAAAAATGCATGGGTGCCCATGTCAACGCACAACCTTGCATTTGCCCCTTTTTGACGATACTTAAGTAGATTGTGAAATTAATTAGGGAGAAATTTTAGACTATCTTTTGTACTTTTCTTTTAGTAGTTTTTAGCATTTATTAGAGAGATTATTAGAGACTCTTGGGGGATTGAAAATCATCAAATTGGACCTATTAAGAAAAGAAAATAATAATCAAACTGGAAGACATCAATTTCCCACTTCTACCCCTATTAATTCAAAGTTGTTTCTCAATTTCCTCTCTTCCTATTTATTATTGCTTTTCTAGGTTTTGTGTTAATCATGGTCATCAATCTAGGTTTTGCGATTGTTATTCTTAATATGATTAGAGCTAAATTTTCCTTCTTGGGTTTGTTGTAGCCCCTATTATGCTAACTAATCATGATTTAGCCCTTTGTAGAACTTGTCCATGTTTGTGATTTAGATTTTCACTAGATACACCCATTGATTGATGAAAGACATGAAAAAGATTATTTCACCGTTCCTTTACTTAGTGTGGCTTTTTGAGGAATTGAAAATCTTAACATGAAAATAATTAGGATTCTAATTTGGATTAATGATTACTCGAGCCTGTAACCTTTAATTCTAATCTCATGAAAATGGATGATTAGGAGAAGTTGGCTAGTCTGATGGCAAACATAGATGGATGTTATATTTGTAATCTATCCACTCCAACTGCTTTCATGGCCATGTTCAAAAGATTTAATGATTGACTGTTAGGCATAATAATGTGGTGAATCTCAACCTGAGGTTTTTATATTACAACAATGCATGCCATTTTTGATTGAATAGCCATTTTTGACAGGTTTTTCAATGGATTTTCTTAGCGGAATAACAATTTTCGACGAATTTTCTAATGAAATTTCAGACGGGCCCGATAATTTTTCTGACTAGCAAAAGTCCTTTTTCCGACGGTTTCTGTAAGAAATCCCATCGATAAAGCCTTTTAGTGATCGATTCCCCAATAGGTCTCTGTCTAAAGGTTCATCACAATAAGCACGCATTTTTGCAATAATTACCTTCTATTGCTCAATTCAATTTATTATTACTCAATTATTTTTGTTTAGTGTTGGTTTCCCACAATCGAAGTGATTTATTGCCTAGCTTGAGTTAAAAATTGGGTTTGGTACATGGATGCAAGTTCCCTACGGATACAACCTGTACTTGTCGTCGCTAATTACGTTGGCACAGTGCACTTTGCGGTAATTTTTCACAATTTTTGGTGCCATTGCTAGGGAACTCATTCTTTTCAATATCAAAATTGGTTGACGTACTCTATGCTAGGGTTTTTTTCCTTTTTGTAGCTTTAGTTCTTCTTATTCTTGCTTGACACTGCTTATGCTTGGTACAGTGTTTGCTTTTTATGCACAAGAGAAGCTAGGGCAATGAAAACCTTATTTCCTTTAATCTTGAGATAAGAGAAACTGCACATAAGCGAGGTGACGAAGTGAGAAGGAGGAAGAAAGAGGCAAAGACGGCGGGTAGAGAAGAGAAAACGGTGCTCCGTAACTATGCCATGCCGCAAGTCGCCAAGGCCTATTTTTCTATTGTGTGGCCAATAATCAAAGCAAATAATTTTCATTTTCAATTAGATCTCATCAACTTTGTAGCACAAAATCCATTTTAAGTTTACCCCTCAGAGAACCCTAGTCACACATTTGTAGTTTTCAGGAGAAATGCGACACGATCAAATGTAGTGGGTCTCCAATGATGTCATCCGACTTAGACCTTTTTCGTTCTCCTTGGCGGATAGAACCAAAGAATAGTTGTTGAATGAGGAACCCAACTTCTTCTCTACTTGGGATGCACTCTCAAAGGCTTTTCTTAGCCAGTACTTCCTCCCAAGCAAAACTACAAAGTTGAGAGCCGATGTTAGCTGTTTTGTTCAAAAGGATGGCGAATCCTCTTATAAGGCTTGGGAAAGAATCAAGGACCTCTAGCGACATCATGATGTCTCTGATTGGCACCTAGTGCAGACATTCTTCAATGGATTGGACAAATCGGTGAGGATTTTTGTAGATGTTGCAGCTAGAGAAGCTCTTATGGGAAAGTCTATTGAAGCAGCGAAAGCTTTATTGGAAGCAGTGGCCACCAACAACTGTTACTTGTCCAGCGAGAGGGTAATACCAAAGAATAGCGACGTGAAGTTAAACATGGATGCCATGACTTATTTGGCTAGCAAGATGGATGCATAAGCACAGAGACTTGACAGGATTGGTACTTCTCCCACTCCATGCAACTCTTTTAGTTCTTCAGTTAGAGTACATGCTCTATGTGAGGCTTGTGTTGTGGAAGGACATACATTTATTGAGTGCTACAATGGTCCCTCTACCATTAAACACGGTAATGCACTATAGAATTTCAACCCTGCACTATAGAATAATTCCCACTCTAACACCTATAATCCAAGGTCATCCTAACCTTTCCTACAAGAATCCTACCCCATAGCCTCAAGGTTCTATACAACCACCTAGGTTTCAAAACCGAGCTCCTTATAATCCATGTCCTTAGTCCTCTCAGCAAAGGTCAGATATGGATCTTCTTAAGGAGAGGTTTATTCAGACTCAGGCTAAGACTTATCAGAAAATTAGTGAGTCCATTAGGTCGATCAACTCTAGGGTAGATAGCACGACTTCCCCCCAGAAGACAATGGACACCTAGATTACGTGTATAGCTCAGCAAGTCAGCCATCTATCCCAACCTTAGGGGCATCTACTAAGCTAATTTGATACAAATCATAGGGTCACATCAACGTAGTTTCTGTAAAGGGTGAAGAGTTAGTAGAAAGCCCTGTGATGATAGTTTAGAAGGTAATTTCAGTTCCTGCATCAATAGAAATACGGGGGCGAGGGGGGAGAAGCTAGGACAGAGCCTTAGTTCAAAGGAGAAGAGAAGTCGGTCACCCCCAATTTGCCCTTACCGGCCACCTCTTACATTTCCTAAGAGGATGACATGATTCAAGCTTGATCCCAGGTTCATTAGAATCCTAGATATGCTAAAACATATTTCGTCAAGGTCCCTTTCTTGGAGGCTCCTAAGAAAGCACCATCTTACTTGAAATTCTTGAGGGAGCTTCTTTCCAAGAAGAGAAAGCTTAAGAGGCCTCAATGAATTCCATTGGAGAGGTGTGTAGTGCAGTTTTTCAGAGCAAATCACCATCCAAGTTATAAGATCCTAATGATTTCTACATCCCTTATTCAATGGGACCTGAAGATTATGAAAGATCTTCGTGATCTGGGACCTAGTATAAGCTTGATGCCTCTCTCTCTATAAAAAGCTTTAATTATAGAACCTAAAAGCCACCAATATGACCATTTAGTTGGTATATCACACTATCAGGTGACCTGTGGCTATCCTAGAGGACATTCCAGTCTAGGTAGGTAAGTTTGTCCTATGTGACTTTCTAGTTATAGATGACAGCTCTCAGGTCCCTATCATCCTGAGGAGGTCATTTTTGATTACTGTAAAGGTAGTGATTGATGTGCTTGTATGCAAGATATCTTTTAGCTGTGCGAGAAAATGTTGATTTTTGTTTTCCTTCACCCAAAGCACTCCCAGTTCCTATTGTTCCAGCAGTTCCTGTAGCTACTTCTAAGGTAGAGATGTTTAACGAAGATGAAATGTCCTCCATGAGGACTTATGCCCCTTTTGATTCACCTCCACAATCTTGACTTGTTATGGAGCTACTAGTGTTTATCCTGAGGAGGTGATTGATTCACCACTATTCATAGTTTCTTCTCCCCTCTCCCGCACAGCCATCATCTACTGTCTAAGGTAAATGTCAAGCTAAAGATCTAAAACAAGGACTTCTAGGGGGGAAACCCAATCATTTAATTGTTTCAAAGAATAAAATAAAAATAAACATGATTTTTCTTCCTTTCCCCCTCTCCTCCTCCACTGTTTCCCCCTTGCATTATAAGTGTCCTCTCTCATGTTTTTTTATGTCTTTTTCATTGAGGCGAATAAACATCTCAAGCATGAGGGGGGGAGAGCTTGTAACCCTTTGGGTGAAATTGTGTATTCTGGGGACGTTATTTGAATGACACCTTTGGCATTTACATCATGTAGTTGAGATTTCATGTAGTTTTATTAGGTTGTTTTTTCATTTTTCATTTAGCAAAGCTGTAGCTTAGAGCATGTAAGTTAGTTTTTGCATCGCAAGAGGAGAATTGATTGAGTTGGACATTTGTAAGCTTTCAAGGTAATCTTTCTTATCGTGCTCTTCATTATCTTCTATGTGCTTTATTACTTTCCTAATGAGATCTATTGCTTTTGAGATTACTACTTTCTTGATGATATTTATTGCTTTTGAGAAAAAAATTGAAAGAAAAAATTTTAAAAAAATAAAAAATAGTTTTTTAAAACCCTTCCTATGATGATACTCAAGGGATGATGATTTGGTTAGTAGTCGTGGTTAATCATGATAAATGATGCTCAATCTGGTGAGATTCCATGAAATGATTTGTGAAAATATTTTGATTATTTGACCCTGTGCTGGTGCACTGGCCTTTGAGGATTTGCTTTTGTATGAATTGTTGAGCACTGATAGTTGGCCAATCATTTGAGCTAGCTTCCAGACTATGGTAGAAGGGCTTGACTTTTGAGCTTAAATGACTATGCATTCTACACAGTCTCATATAGTCTTTTAAGAGCATGTAACCCTTTTGTGCTTACATCTTTAGAACTTGGCCTAGCTTTCTTTAAAATCACATCTGACATGTGCACCATCTTAATATGATCGAGGTATTTGGTTGTTGTATAAACCATATGAGTCAACAAGCCACCATATGGTAATCATGACCTTTTTGCTAACTCTTTTATGCCTTTCCTTTGGTGAAGCTATGTCTTTCCTTCAGTTCGCTTCACTAATATCTACCTAATCCTTAGCCCAAAACATATTATTCTACTCTAAGCCAAGTTGCCTTTGATTTAAATAGGGAGCTTTTAGGGCCCACTTGTTGATATACCAATGTGGTTTGTGATGGTTTATGATCCTTGATTTTTAGGATTGGGAGTTCAATTTGCTTAGCCCACCATCCATTGCTTGTTGTCTTAAACAAATAATAAAAACAATCAAGCTTACAAAAAACAAAAGAGGGGGGAAAAAAAGAAAGAGTGTGTAAAGAAGTGGTTGGCATGGGGAGTCTTTAATAAATTATTTCAACCAATTTCTAAATAATCGTTTGGGGGGATGTTGTTGATGATTATATAATGGTGTGAAATGGATGTTGCTGCTCTTTAGCTACGTGGCTATGTGGCTATGTCTTCCCAAATATTTCACTTTTTACGCTTAATCTTAGCCCCATTATAACCCTTGAAACTTCTCATGATAACACTTGTGTACTTTGTTCTCAATGGTGGAGAATTGACAGTTTTACCAAGCCTATGGTAGTATACATGTGTGAGAGTGGTTTTGAGTGAATCATTTCTTTAATCTAAATACATGGGAGAAGTGTTCCATACTATTCCCAAAAGTAAAGTTTTACTAGTCCAACTAGCTCACCAATTGCTAGGGGGAGGAATAATACGCTCAGTGATTCAATACGGGGTGTTTGCTCTTAGATTATGGCCTTGTGATGCTTTAACTTGTTTTAAAAAATGCGTATTGACAAGTGAAGGTTTTGTCCTTGTTGAGTTTCTTTGTTATGAGCTTCCATGCCTATTAATTTGATTGTCACTGCTTGGTTGAGGAGGTTGGAGTTCGAGGCGAGTGTCTTCCCAATGATCTTTTGTTGATAGTCTTATTTGGGGACAAGTAAGGGATAAGTATGGGAGGAGTTGATAAACCTTTATTTTGACATTGTTTTGCCCCTTAATTTGACCTCTTTTCTCTTATTTCTATGTTAGATTTTGATGAGATAGGGTCAAATTAGTTTCTATTGGTTCGTATTGTGCTCACAAAGATGTTTTTCTTATTTTCAGGAATTTTTGTCAAGAAAATGAGAAATTCACAAGTGTTGGTGAGAAGGAAGGCTATGGGGATGTTTTACGAGGAAGAGAGGGGGTTTAATGAAGTTTCGAGGGCTAAAGGAACAAGAATGAAAAGCCCTAGAAGTGCACGTTTGGACGTACATTAAGGCACAAATGTGCAAAAACCTATATATTTCACTCTTGATTTCCAAAGCTGTGCATGACCAGCCGTGCAGAAGTGCATGGTTGTGCAATATGCCAGTTTCAAATATGCACGGATGCTTTTGCATCAAGGCACGACTATGCGTTTTCCTGTATTTTGCGATACTTAAGTAGATTGTGAAATAAATTAGGGCCAACTTTTAGACTATCTTTTGTGCTTTTCTTTCTATAGTTTTTAAGGTTTATTACGGAGATTATTGGAGACTCTTAGGGGATGAAAAATCATCAAATTAGAAGACATCAATTTGCTACTTCTACTCCTATTAATTCAAGTTTATTTCTCAGTTCTCTCTCTTCCTATTTATTATTGCTTTTCTAGGATTTTGTGTTAATCATGTTCATCAATCTAGATTTTCCATTATTATTCTTGATATGATTATAGGATAAATTCCCCTTCTCTGGTTGGCTGTAGCCCTGTTATACTTGATTAATCATGATTTAGCCCTTTGTAGAACTTGTCCATGTTTGTAATTTGGATTTTCACTTGGTCCACCAATTGTTTGATGGAATTCTTGAAAGAGACTATTTTACCATTCTTAGTTTGAGTGTAACGGAGTAAAGAAAGTTGAAATCTTTACCTAGTATGGCATAGTGAGTAATTGGGAATCTTAATCTGAAAATAATTAGGGTTCTAATTTGGATTAATGATTACTTGGAATTGTAGCCTTTTAATTTTAATTTCATGAAAATATATGATTAAGGTAATTTAGCTAGTCTAATGACCTACAAAAGGAGGCTCAGATGGGTGTTAAATTTATAATCTATCCACTCCAACCTATTACAAGGGCAGGTTCGAAAGGTTTAATGATTTATTGTTAGGCACAATAGTCTGATAAATCCCCACTTGAGGTTTTTAGCCTCTATTGCTCAATTCAATTTATTATTACTCAGACTTCAGTGTTAGCTTCCCACAATCAATGTGATTTTTTGCCTAGCTTGAGTTGAAAATTGGGTTTGGCACTTGAAAACAAGTTCCATGCAAATACAACCATACTTGCCGTTACTAATTACATTGACATCGTGCCCTTGCGGTAATGTTTTACAGCATTATTCTTCCTCATGATCATGATCATGATCATCATCTATCTTGTGCTTCTTCTAGTGCAAAAATTGTCAATAAAGGAGGAACCTTTTTCTTTACATCCGACTAGTGCTGCAGATGGTGGTCTTCTAAAGAGATGATAGTTATCATGTTTGTATGCATATTAACAATGTGGGAACAACATGTATCCTAAACTATGTCCCTAGTCATTTGTTGCCAAAATAAGAATGTCTAAGAGAAACCTCATTTAAAGGTAGTAATATAAGCTTAACTGAGGGGATGCAGGTCAAGCCTTGCCTAATAATCTAACCTTAATTCTTTCTATGTCTGGTGCTTAGCTACTATAAAAGTAATCCTCTCTGAACCCTGTCATTGAGATAGCCACATAGCTTCTCTTAACATACTCCATCTAATTACTATGCAAATGGCAAAAGCCTACTGAATAGAAATTGGTGGGGTTAGGAAGCTCCAATGTATTGTAGTTGCAGAAGCAAACCGTTTAAGTGAAAGATAGGTGCAAAAAAGGTTACGCTTAAGATAGAAACATATAAAGCACTACAACTCATAGAATTTTTTAAGGGAGCCCATGGAACTTGTATACTTCCTAATTAATGTAAGTGGCTCTAGGGATACACTAAACAAAATCTACATTGGACTAAGCTGGCCTAGGGCAAGTGGAGGATTCTAAAAGAATTTGGTGTTATTTGCTTAGAGATTTTGAATAGAATTGGGATTTGAGATAGAACACAGACAGAGGAAATGGAAAGTTTCTAATGCGATACCTATTGCCTCTATAAGAAAGATGAAGAAGATATAGATCTTCCATTCTTCCACTGAGTAGAGTAAAGCTGTGCTATAGTCCTTCATGAATCGGCTCAAATGTCAATTACCTAAATGTGAACCATGAGAATGACTCATAGGTAGCTCGAAGGCTAAATCAGGTGAAATAAAATCTATTTCAATTTTACCAACTTGTCTATTGTGTTGTATCTTATATAATGTCTTTGTTAATTTTTCTCATTTCCCTGTGTAGTTAAGCTGAGCTATTTGAACTTCTTTTTCTTCTTTTGATTAATGGTCAACATTTTTTAGCCAGTTTAGAAAAATTAAAGGTTGTTCTCTAGAACTCTTACTATTGATTCTTGTGTGCTTTCCCTTGTTTCATCAACCAGAAGAATCACAACATCAACCACGAAAAGCATTTACCATGGTCCATCACCCTAGACTGTGTTTGTAAGCTTAAAACAACCACTATGATAAAGGAAAGGGCTGAAATTGAATCCTTATGAATTCCAATATTCACAGGACAAAAAGTATGTCCCAAAATGTCCAAATGCATGTTT
The DNA here is from genome assembly GCA_029747015.1 of Carnegiea gigantea. Classification (NCBI taxonomy): domain Eukaryota; kingdom Viridiplantae; phylum Streptophyta; class Magnoliopsida; order Caryophyllales; family Cactaceae; genus Carnegiea; species Carnegiea gigantea. The sequence continues at coordinate 41,136 of JAKOGI010002336.1, forward strand.
TTACTACATCAGACATATCTCTTTCAATGTTGTTCAGTTCCTAACTAACATAGTTTTAACCTACCTCATGCTTGATTTTGACTCATAAATACCGACTAATGTAGTTATTTGTTAGTGTTTTATACTTTATAGTAGTCAAGTGAAGAAAGCTCCAATTGGGAGTAAAGAACCAACTCACTTTGAAGCCTAGAAGATTAGCAGTACTAACAAGAACTTTAGGGTGTGCCAACTATAGATGTGAAGAAAAAAAGAGCAAACATAGATTTTTCACGTAGCACACACGTGCTACCCATGTTTTTAGCAGGTTGTAGTTTAGGACATAGAAATTTGGGGCGGGGGTCCCATGCCACATGCCACTTTGCAGTGTCGATATTTTTTAGGGTTTTATCTAAGGTTTGTTAGTATTTTTCTCTCTCCTGTTAGCAATTGCAAACTCTCTACTCTCCATTAATGAAATTTGATCTATTTCTTATAGTTTTTTGACACTCTTCTTCCATTAGTACTTAATCTTACTTTCTTTCTCCTAAGTCCCTCTACATTCTCTATGTTTTTAGGCAATCAAATATCATCCCCAAACATGATTTTTAATGTACTATGGGTTGTGGGGAGATTGTGAGATCAATCTCGTTGGATTTCGACCCTAAATATACTCCTCAGAACTTAATAATCTTTTCTTTATGCTCTCCTTCTTCAATCTTCATCTTCAACATTCCAAATTTGGGTTGGATTTTTCAAGTTTCAAGAATCTACACTAAAAAGTCAAATTAGGCATAGATTGTTGTTTTATAGGGATAGGTTATTGATAAGAAGCACATTTATCATGAAAAATCGCTCATCAAAAAAGTTTGTCTTGTGGGTAACTTTGTCTGTTGTCACTTTTATTGCTATTTAATAGGATTAGTAGTTGACTTAGGATATATTTTCTTTTTGTGGATGATCTATCAAGGATTGTTGGGATTTGTTAGTGGCCATGTCGTGCCACGGGCAATGTCGAGCCTTGATAATACTTTTCATGTACTAAATGCTGATTGTTTGTGCTTTGTTCGATGATAGCTATGTTAGTTTAGTTTCTATTGTTTGTGTTATATTTTAAACCTCAATTGTAGTAAATTTTGTCTAAATTTTCATTTTAGGGTAACTTAGCTTAGTTAATCAAATCAAACCTCACTCTTAATTAAGATAGAGCTTAGGCAAATCTCTCATTATCCCAAAGGACGATATTTTCCGTTTCACTCCAAAAACTACAGGAACAAATTGGCGCCATTGACAGGGACAATGGCATTAGATTCACACTGGTTTTAATCTTAATTGTTGTAGATATCGTAGTTTTGGTCATTTTGAAAAACTCCAAAAAAGTTGGAAAAAAAAACCCAAAAATAATGACGGACGAGTAATTGGACAAGGTCTCCTAGTTGTGGGAGACTCATCCATTGAGGTAACCCAACCTGTAACACTTAACTTGGAAGAATGGTAGACAGACAGATGCAAGGTCTTCCTCTGGACAAAAGGAGCTTGAACCAAATCTTTTATCCCACAAGGTCCACTAATCCATCGTGTTTCAAGTCCCGGAGCTTGGTGAGGATGTACAAGTTACCTTTAGCCCATAATCCATGACCATGCTTCCTAAATTCTTTGAAGAAGGTGACATGTACCTATTTCTAAGTGAATTTGAGGAAGTGTGTTAGTTGATGCAATCCCCCAATGTGCCCTAAGATATTGTTAACTTGTGTTTCATTCCGTTTGCTTTGAAAGATTCGGCGAAAAAAATGGAGGCATGGCCTCCTAGCAAACTCTTTCTCCATATGGGATGGGCTTATGAGGGTTTTCTTGAGAAAATATTTCCAGAATGGTAAGACCGTAAAATTAAGGAATGAAATCAACCACTTTGTCTAACTTAAAAAATAGTCCTTTTGGACATGTTTCGAAAAGTTTAACCTCTTGGTTGAATAATGTCCTCACCATAATTTAGAACATTGGCATTTATTCCAAATAATCTATGAGGGTCTTGACCAAGCATAAGGATTGGAGTTCCACCCGAATCTGAAAACTTCGACACGAACGGGCTCCATTTATCGTGGATATGGACATAGAAAATGGGGGAAAAAATTGGTATGGGGCGGATGTGCTAAAAAGGGGTTTGGGTACAGGTTGGGTATATGCATACCATTCCCCAAACCCGCCCCATACCCATACCCAATTTTTTAATAATTTTTTTAGTCTCATTTTTGAGCTTGAATTTTTTTAGAATGTTCATATCAACAATATTATTAATGTTACAAGATAAAACTATTACTTAGCAATTCTAAAATTGAAAATGTACTAAGAATTCATAACATAAAACTAATTTAAGATACTAAAAGAATAACAACTGAGTTGTAAGAAGAGTTACACCAATGAATTCTTGATCCACCATAAAAATAATTTATGTATTCTTTATTTAGTTTTGAAAATTTAAAAATTAAACTTAATGAACTTGATGTGTATTATTTTTTACAATGTATATGTATTTGAATAAAACTCGAAATACCCGAAGTGCCGGATGGGTATGGTAGGGTATAGATTTTTAAAGCCCGATGGCTATGGGTATGGGTATGGATATGGATATGGATATGATATTTAAAAATGAATATGGGTACGGGTATGACTCTGCCCACCCCGAACCTGCCCCATGCCCATCCCTAACCAAGCCATAAGGACCATGGTTGAATCCATGTGTCAAGGTGGCTTCTTTAATAAGAGTGAGATCGAGGCATGGGATTTCAGAGAGGAGCTAGCGAAGAAGACCTTGTAATGAAAAACCACTAGGGATGAGAGCTTAGGTGCTAGAATCAATATCCAAAAGGGAGGGATCCATGTGGTGGTGGACATGACGTATATAGACACTGGATTCGCTATCCTAGACAACATGTTAAAGGGTTTTTTTGTTGTCCTAAGCATCAAACAATTTTCCCCCTCCCTACATGGTTGTATGTTCTCAATGTCAATCCATCAATCATTTTCTAACTGCATGCCCTCTATTTGCTTAACAATTGGCTACAAGCCAAAAGTAAGGACAAGTACATGGGCCTTTCAAAGGCTAAAGTTTAACCCTTACTCTCCTACATACAATCCGGTGCAAGCTAAGCACCTTAATTTCTCATGGACCGGGCCAAATGCTTTGATGGTCAATGCTCAAGGTGGGGATTTCCAAAAAAACTCATCATTTTCTTCTTACCAAAGACCATCATTCCAAGGAGCATACAATGCTCTGACGGGACTTCCCTCTCAACCATATGTTTCTCAATCATTTCCCTCTCCCAGTTATAATGATTTGGATAGAGTGAACAAGAGAGTCAACGATATGGAGAGGATGGTGAGAAAACTTAAGGAATCTAATGAGAGGATGATAAAGATAAAGAGAGAACAATTTACACAATTAACCATGTCTAATAGAGAAAGATGGACTTTTCTTAGTCAATCAGAGGTGAGCCCAAGAGGGAGATCCCCCTCTTCTTTTGACCCAAATGATGTTAGAAAGGTAAACACCATAATCTCTCTACGGTTAGGTAAAAATGTTGACACCCGTATGGGTGAGCAAGATGTGAATGAATCCCCTTCCCTATCATTTTCTCCATCCTCTCCTAAAAATTATGATGTGTATGATATGTCATCTCCTCCACTCGGCTCCATTCCTTCTAAGGAGGTGGAAAACCCTAAGGAAATGGAGTCTACCATTGACTCTATCTCTCCTAGGGATAGTCTTAGGCCACCTCTCTCATTTCCTAATCGATTGAAGGGGAAAAAGGCTCAGTCTCATCTCGATAAGATTAGAGAGACCTTCTCCCAATTCAAAATTAACATCCCACTACTATGTGATACAACAAATGCCCTATACCCCCAATTTCTTAAGGATTTATGCAATGGTAAAAGAGCCACCAATGTTCCCAAAAGAGCATTCTTGGCCTCTAATGTGAGCTCATTCATATTAAACCAAGTTCCCCTTAAGTGTAAGGGCTCGGGATGTCCTACCATCTCAATTATGCTCAAAAATTACAACACCCATAGGGCTCTTCTTGACGTAGGAGCTAGTTTTAACCTCTTTCCTTTTGCGGTATACGAAAGGTTAGGTTTAAGGGAGTTCAAACCCATAAATATGGTCCTTTAATTGGCCACTTATTTAAGAAGGCTTCCCAGAACAATGGTTGAGGATGTATTGATCAAAGTCGAAAAATTCATATTCTTAGTTGACTTCGTTGTGCTAGAGATCGAGGTTGTTGTGAGTCCCCAAATGAAATACCAGTAATTCTTGGTCAATAATTCCTTGCTGCTTAAAATGCTCTCATTTATTGTGGGAATGGGAAAATAAAGTTAACATTCTGGAATATGATAATGGAACTAAATGTATTTAACCTCCAAAAGTAAGCCATAGGGTTTGACGGCCCTTAATTGGATAGCTAACTTTCTTTAGAAGAAGTGGAATTTGACCATGATGAGGAGTTAATTTCATTTGCGTATGGGTCTTTTAATATGGAATATGAGCCAGAATATGACACATGTGCATTTGATGATAAATGTGATGATTCATTACATGCATCTCTCCTTGCGTCCATCTCTTCTCCCCCATCTCCATCTCATGAGGCACCTCCTCCTAGTGTGCCTTTATCTTCCTCTCTTGAGTTGAAGCCTTTCCACAGTACACTTAAATCTACATTCTTGGTTTTGAGTGAGTCTTTTCCTGTGATAATTGCTGATGATTTAAACCCGAAGCAAGAGACTCAAGTTCTTCACTTCTTAATGGAAAACAAAGAGGTTTTAGGGTGGACCTTAGGAGACACTTGAGGCATTAGTTCTATCATAGTACAACATAGAATCCATCTTGAGGACAATGCTTAGCGTTATCGGGGTAGGCAAAGAAGGTTGAACCCTTCCCTTAGGAGTTGGTGAAAAAAGAAATCTTTAAGTGGTTGGATTATGACATTATTTACCCATTTCGAATGGTGAGCCCTGTCTAGGCTATTCCTAAAAATAGTGGTAACACCATGATTAAGAATGATAAGGATGAGCTTATTTCCAGAAGAATCTAATTTGGGTGGAGGGTATGCATAAATTATAGGAAGTCAAATTCTGCTATGAGAAAGAATCACTTTCATTTACCTTTCTTGGATCCAATGTCGGAGCGCTTAGCCGGATCCCCTGCATGGGTATTTTAGCTATAACCAAATGCCTATTCCCCCTAAAGACCAAGAGAAGACCACATTCATATGCCCTTTTAGCACTCTTGCCATTAGGAATATGCCCTTTGCTCTATACAATGCTTCGACCACCTTCTGAAGGTGCATGATATTGATGTTTTCTAATTTTGTTGAGCAATGCCTTAAAATTTTCATGGGTGACTTCTCTGTGTATAGAAATTCTTTTGATGATTGCTTGAGTAACTTGGGAATGTTTTGGGAAGGTGTCAGAACAAGCATTTGACCTTAGTTAGGAGAAATGTCATTTTATGATTAAGAAGGGGATAGTTTTTGGACACACTATTTCAAATGAGGGGATAAAGGTAGAAAAAGCTAAAGTGACTTTGATTGTAAATCTCCCCATCTCCACTTTTGTGAAGGACATAAGATCATTTCTTGGACATGCCAATTTTTACCGAAGATTCATTAAGGGCTTCAGCAACATTGCTAAGCCCTTGTCCTTACTTCTTCCCAAGGATGTGCCATTCCACTTCTACAAGGAGTATAAAATAGCTTTTACGAAGCTTAAAGAGTCATTAACCACTGCTTCCATCTTGTATCCTCTCATGTAGGGAGAACCATTTGAGCTCATGTGTGATACATCCAATTACACGGTTGGCGTAGTGTTAGATCAACACATTGACAAGAAACCCTATGTGATTTACTATGTGAGTCATACTTTGGATGAGACACAAGCGAATTACACCATAACTGAAAAAGAAGTTTACAGCGGTCATTTTTGGATTGGAAACGTTTAGGCCCTGCTTTATAGGGTCTCATGTGCTTGTTTTCACCGATCATGCCGCTTTGAAACACATTTTTGATAAGAACGATGCAAAGTCTAGATTAATTTAATAGATCATGTCCGAAAACCTGATAATGGACCATCTTTCTAGGATTGTAATTGATGATGTGTATGAGACCTCTATCCTTGAGGGCTTTCCGAATGAACAACTTTTTAGGGCTCAAGTGTAGCCCTGGTACTGACATTATTAGCTACTTGGTTATGGTGCACGCTTTTTTTCCAATGGTTAGGTTCCTCATATAAAATAATCCCTACTTGTTTAAGTATTGCCAAGGCTAAATCATTAGGAGATAAGTGCCTAATGTCCAAATCCATAGTGTCCTTTCTTTTTGCCATGACCATGCTTAGGGGAGAGGGCATTTTAGTGGGAGGAAAATCGTCGTAAAAATTATCCAAAGCGGATTCTAGTGGTTGGCCCTATTCAAAGGCACCAATAAATATTGTAAAAGATGCATACATTGCCAATAATTAGGAAAATTTGATAGGAAAGACATGATGCCCTTTACCCCATTATTGTGGTTGATATATTTGATGTATGGGGAATCGATTTTACGGGACTATTCCTAAATTCATTTGGGATCTAGTACATTTTTGTCTCTATGGATTATGTGTCCAAGTGAGTTGAGGCCATCCCCATAAGGGCAAATGAGTCTAGAGTGGTCATTAGATTCTTATGTGAGAACATTTTTACGCGTTATGGGATGCCTCAAGTGATCATCACTCACCAAAGGACCCATTTTGATAATAGGTCCTTTGATACCCTATTACGAATGTATTCCATCATCCACCACCTTGCAACCCCATACCATCCTCAAACTAATAAAGAAGTCGAAGTGCCAAGCAAATCCTAGAAAACACCGTGACCAAGAATAGGAAGGACTGGATAGACAAGTTGATTAATGCGTTACAGGTCGGATAGCCTTTAAAACTCCCTTAGGCATGCCACCTTATAGGGTGTTCTACGGTTGTTCGTGTCATTTACCCATTGAGCTTGAGCATCAAGTTTGGTGGGCAATTAGAACCTCCAACTATGATTTGAATAGCATTGGGGAGGAGAGGAAGTTGAATTTAATGAACTTGAAGAAATTAACAGGGAAGCATATGAAAACACAGGAATAAGCAATGAGAAAGCCAAGGTCTTTCATGACAAGGGCATTAATAGGAAAGAGTTCTCTATGAGGCAAAATGTTCTTTTGTATCTCTCTAGACTTCATCTATTCCCTAGAAAGTTTTAGTCTAGGTGGGACCGGTCCTTTTATTTTGGTGAAAGTGTTCCCTCATGGTGCAATTAAAATTAAGACCCACTAGAGACTATACATTTAAGGTTAACGGGCATATGTTAAAGTAATTTTTGGACATACCTAGTGAGGAGGATGTAGAGTGTCTCCTACTCCATGAACTACCTGCATTTGATTAGCTAAGGTCTCAAATTCTTGTATATTTGTAAATAGTGTGAATATGTGTGAGTTATGCGTGTCGAAAATTTGTGGGATAAGCCAAAAAAAAAATACAGAGAAGAAAAAAAAAGAGTGAGTGAAGAGTTCAAAAAAAATGTGGAAAAAAACAAGAGAAAGGTAAGAAAAGAGGAAAAATAAGAAAAAAAGGGTGAGAAGATGAGACATTTTTTGGACAGAAAAATAGCACTGGGAGCCCTTGCCAATTTGCACTCTTGTGCCACACAAGTTGCAAGGAAAACACCTCACAAAGATTTGACATGATGTAACCTTCCCAGGTGACACGAGCATGCCAATTCTGAATTCAGAACACTGGGCAAAGATGGTAGAGAAAGAAAAAATTTTCGTTTTCCAATTTCCCCCATCCTTTCTCTCTCTATGTGACTCCTCCTTACTTCCACTCTTACTCTACCCTCCAATCCTCATCAAATTCTGCATTTTTCTCACAATTTCCCCAATTCCACTTATAATTCTTCACTTCCCATAAAAATTTCACCCAAATTCATCATATTTCCTCTATACATTCACTCACTTCCTTTCTCTAAAGCCTTAATCTCCATTGTTGATGTTGAGTTCGTGAGTATACAACCACAAGAGGGGGGTGAATTGTGGTGTCTAATTTTCGCGTTGTAAATAACAAACACCCTAGTAGAGGTTGTTCTCAAATGACAAACACCCTGATAGCTTGTTTGCACGGGGTGTTCTCAATTATTGCAGATGCGAAAATCACCAAGATAAATGCGGAAAATAAAGCACACACAATTTTTACGTGGAAAACACCTCTAGCCCAACTGAGGTGTGAAAAACCACGACCTACCTCGTGTAGGATTTAACCACTTTCACTAACGGACTTCACACGTTACAAATGTAACACACCTTGTTACAACTTGCAACCACGTAACCTTCTTCCCAAAGACAGGTTACACCACGTCCAACCTTCGCAAGATTAGACACGTCCAAGTCCACACGACTAGGACACACTCACTCACTTTTCTGATTCAAGATCAGGGTTACAAACACCTTACAGGGGGTGCTTCTTACTAAGCAGATGTAAGGTACAATGAAGATCCTATTATGCCAATGGTTTGAAAACTCAAAATCAAACACAGCTTGTCACGGTTTGCTTTTCAGAATGAAGCTCAAGAATCTTTGAGTGTAGACCGTGTTTTCTGATTTTTCCTGAATTTTTCAAAAAGCTGTGTTTAAGCAAATTCAACCTGAGTTTTCTATCTGCTCTTTTCTCGTGTGTTGTGTGTCTACTGGGAGAGAAAAAGCTGAGGTTTTTAAACACAAAAACCAACGGTCATAAGCCACAGAATCAGCTAAGTATAGAAAACGATTTTCAATCAGGAAATGTTCTCCTACGGCTAGTGATAAAATTTTGCCAAAATATAAGGGATTTGATATCTTAAAAGATAACCCTTATCTTCCCATAACCGTGAGGTGGATTCAAAAAAGCAACCAGAAATTTTCAGCTTTTGAAACTTTACCATATCCGAAAATATGGTCAAAGGAAATCTTTAAGTTTTGGCAAATCTCCCAAAACTTATTTTCGAAAATCTCCCATAATATTTTCAAGAAATATCCTTTCCAGAGAAATAGCAGTTTTGAAATTCAAGGAAAGTAATCTGGAGATCTTAGCCAACTAAAATAAATTTTCAAAGATAACCGGGTGTGGCTACTGCAGTTCAGAAACACCCTAGGCACCCTGTTCGCAGGGTTGTTCGCAACTGGTGTTCTGAAGCACTTAGCGCAAATACCGATTCAAGAGGTGTTTAAAATGATGTTTTCAATATTGGCATATTAACAAGAGTCTAAATAAATAAAACCTATATACCGAAGACTTCTTGTTTTGAATGTCATCTTGTCCAAGATTTATGGTGCTGCTGTGAACACCAAGGCCACCTTGTTTGCTGGGGTTGTTCTTTCTATTGCTAGAGTTCAGGAACATGCCTTACAATCAACTGTTGAGATGGTGTTCTTGACTTAATATAGAATCACCAAGTAAAACCTGTTTTGAAGACTTGTTCTCACATGTAGCAAACCAGTTAGTATAATAAAGAACACAAACACCAGTTAGGCCTGTTTGGAGACCGTGTTTGGAGCAACATTACTAGGACAAATTTTTACATACACTTGGATTTGTTATCATCAAAACTAAATATAATAACTCAACAAATTCCCCCTTTTTGATGATGACAAACCAAGTGACCATATTGACCAAAAAAAAAAAAAATGAATGCTGATAGGGATCCACGTAAGTCAAGGTCCACTTAAGTCAATGCTAGGTTCATTCGTCAATAGGAGGGTTACACTCTTCTTCCCCCTTTTGGCATCATTAAAAAGCATAAACAACATTATGAATGCAAGAAAAGAAGTATGTAGCAGAAGGGGCAAGAAGCATTAATAATGAGATATTGCATTAAAAAATACAATGCCAAAAACGAAATTAAGAAAGGAGGAGACTAGAGAGCAGCCTATATAATCAGGGAGCAGGGGGTGGTTTCGTTTGCAGAGGAGGAATGCTGGGGGCAAGAGTGGAGAGAAGTGCAAGGAGATCTTCATGGCGTTTGGCCGAGAGAGCTCGTTCCTCAGCAAGAGCAGCCTTGACAGCTGAGAGCTCATCCTTGAGGCGAGCATTGTCCTCAAGAACAGCCTCAACCTTGACGGAAGGTTGCCCAAAAACAGGTGGTCGAGGTGGTCGACGTCCCTGTTTGGAAACTGACCCTTCGCCAACCTCATAGCCACACCCTAGGAGAGTGTCAATCCCAATCTCATCAATGATTTGGGCCGCCACTCTTCGTGTGAGCACTATCCCAAAGTGCTCAAGCACCCTTGTCAACAGAAACCCATAGCCAAGATCATGTGCCCGGGTGGTGTTCGCAATTCGCTCTATGTGGCGAATCATGATTGCAGGGAGGTTTACTGGTTCCTCCCGATCCAGTAGGTCCACCAGACATTGATCGAAGGCATCTACTGAGTTTCGCCCTTGACCTCGCGGTATTATGTTCTTGATAGTGAACATAAACAGTAGTTGGTGCAGGGAGGTCATTTCACCCTTCTTAACCGAAAGGGGTGTTCTCAGGCCCTGTTTTTGACTAAGGCGTTTGGACACCTCTAAGAGTCTGGCTGTTTCCAGGGCAGTTTTGTCTTCCCTCACATACACAGCAAATCCACGAGAAGGGATGCCCAGAATATCACTTAGGGTGGCTTCATCAAAGGAGAAATGACACTCCTTGACAGCACTTGTCACTACCCCATTTGTGACAGAGCAGTTGGTATAGAATTCAGCCAACTCGGGCACAGAACACCCTTGCTGGGTGTTTGCAAACAACTCAAGCTAGCCTTGGGCTCGAAGCTTGGTCAAGAACACCCCCAGACCCTGTTCCTCGAAAAAGCTTACATTCACTACCTTCCCCCTGACGACATTGCGCTTCAGCAACTGCGCATGTTTGTCAGACATAGGAGAGGGAGTGAACTGCTTTGGGCGTTTAAGGACAGGAACAGAGGTGGTAGTTTCTGGTAGGGGGGCTGTTCTGGGCTTTCGCTTGAGGGGTGTTTTGGCAGGAGAGGGCTTCACAGCAGGTTTATTGGTTGGTTTTGGAGGAGATTGTTCTTCAGAGGACTCGGAAAACACCGGTGTCCCCTGTTTGAAGGTGGTGTTCTCAGAGTCAGAACTCGAGAACCCTTCAGAAGAAGAAGAAATCTCCTCGATGATAGGAGCAGAGGGTTTGGAGGGATGATGAGAGGATTGAAACGCTAGCCTTGCAGATTTTCGAGAGGGCTTAGAGGATTGAGGAGTTTGAGAGGGTTGAGACCTTGGTTGTGGCCTTGTTCTTGGCGTTCTGCTACGCCTAGCCACGATTTTCACCCTCTTCCTTTTCTCTCCAGTTTGAAAGACTGGAGGGAGATTTCAGCCTCAGGGAGAGAATTCTTCTCTAGACTCTCCTCTGACGACTCATTCGACTTCCCTTGGAAGTCGACATGCAGATCCTCCACAAACACACCTTCGACAGAGGCAGCCCTTGTTTCTGTCGCGGTGTCAGAGAACAACCCAGAAGAACAGGGCTCAAAATTAAACTCTTCAGGGGTTTCCAAGAATTGTTCTTGAGACCCCGACTTTGTTCCCTCTGACTCAACTGAAATGGGACAAGCAATTGCCCCTACGAGGAACACCAATTCCCTTCGACATTCAAAGGGAATATCATCCATCCCCATTCCCACTGATTTTAGGGACAAGCTTTTCAGGAATTTGAAAGGCTTGTACGAGATTGGGCGAGAAGGAGCAGGGATTGAGGAAGCAAGAACGAGGGCTTTTGAGTGAGAGGTGTTGTTGGAAGCCATTGTTTGCTAGAGGAGAGAGATTAGGGTTTAGAGGGTTTTGCTAGGGTTTGAAAGCAAGAACAGAGGGGGGGGGGAGAGAGAGAGAGAGAGCAAGACGGGAAAAGCAGACACACGCAAAGGGGGTTTTTAAACTCCCTACCCGTTATGAAGGGCCACCTAGGAAACACCTAGAATTTAAGCAGGCAGCATACATTAATGACAATCAAGGCATACCTGTTCGAGCCATCTGTTCTTGAACATGCTTCTCTCATTCCAAGGTCTGTCATGAATACTCTTTCTCCATCTCCCAAGGCAGCAGTCTTCATAAATAATCATAATAGCACACAAGACTACACATATTTGTTAAGCATAGACCACTGTTTTGATAGCAATAATTGCAAACAAGTGGATAGAACAGGTATTATAGGGTGTTTTGTCAGCTTGATCTAACTCTGAGAACAGGTGTTCTCAGGGTGTTTTCACCAACCCCAATTCCAGTCTGTTTCTCTCAAATTGGTCTCTAGCTAGTGCCTTAGTGAATATATCAGCAATTTGATTTTCCGTTGAGCAAAAATTCATAGAGATTAAACCCTTTTCAACATTATCTCTCAAGAAATGATGTCGAATGTCAATATGCTTTGTTCTTTTATGTTGACATGGATTTTTGGCAATGTTAATTGCACTTGTGTTATCACAAAAAATAGGAATGCATCCAATGTCAACACAAAAGTCCTTAAGCTGTTGCCTTATCCACAACAGTTGAGCACAACATGAAGCTGCTGCAACATATTCAGCTTCTGCTGTGGACATGGCAACTGAATGTTACTTCTTGGTAGCCCAAGATATCAAACAAGGTCCAAGAAAGTGAGCCATACCTGAGGTACTCTTTCTATCAACTAGGAATCCAGCATAGTCAGCGTCAGCATATCCAACAAGATCAAAATTGCAACCTTTAGGATACCATAAAGCTAAATTGGGTGTATGTTTCAAATACCTTAGTATCCGTTTAACAGCCTTAAGATGAGTTTCCTTAGGGTTAGCCTGAAAACGGGCACATAAACCAACACTAAAAACAATATCAGGTCTACTAGCGGTTAGGTATAAGAGTGACCCAATCATACCCCTATAGAGTTTCTCCTCAACTGAGGGACTCCCATCATCCATAACCAACTTGGTTGAAGGAGAAATAGGAGTGTCTATGGGTTTGGCTGACTCCATCCCAAAACGCTTAAGTAACTCCTTGATATACTTTTGCTGATGGATCATGGTGCCGTTTGGAGTTTGCTTGATTTGTAAGCCTAAGAAAAAATTAAGCTCACCCATCATGCTCATCTCAAACTCACTCCTCATCATATTTGAAAATTCATTGCATAAATCATGATGAGTTGCACCAAATATAATGTCATCAACATATATTTGGACAATCAAAAAATGTTCCCCCTTAGATTTTAGAAACAAGGTATTGTCTACCTTGCCTCTTCTAAAATCATTTTCAAGTAAAAAACTTGACAACCGTTCATACCAAGCTCTTGGAGCTTGTTTTAAACCATAAAGTGCCTTGTCAAGTTTAAAAACATGATTTGGAAAATCACCATTTTCAAAACCAGGGGGTTGTTTGACATACACCTCTTCTTTAAGGTATCCGTTTAGGAATGCACTTTTAACATCCATTTGATATAGCTTGATTTCCATATGAGCTGCAAAGGCTATTAAGATTCGAATAGCCTCAATTCTAGCAACTGGTGCAAAGGTTTCTTCATAGTCGATCCCTTCTTCTTGATTGTATCCTTGTACAACCAGCCGTGCCTTGTTCCTAGTGACTGTTCCTGACTCATCCAGTTTGTTTCGGAACACGCACTTGGTTCCAATGATTGTTCTCTCTGCAGGTTTAGGTACAAGGTGTCATACTTTGTTTCTCTCAAATTGATAAAGTTCTTCTTGCATAGCCGTGATCCAATCTGAATCTGCAAGAGCTTCATTCACACTTTTTGGCTCAATGTTAGAAAGAAAAGCATAGAAAGCACAAAAATTCTTTAGCTTAGATCTAGTTTGCACTCCAGCATTAATATCTGACAAGATTTGATCAAGAGGGTGCGAACTATGGTGCTTCCATGGTCGTGGGGTAAGAGGATCCACAGACCCATGCTCTACTCTAGTCGTAACATAATGCTTACGATCATCTCCCGAGCCTGTTTCTGCACATGTTTGTAAGTCTATTCCTGAAGAACACGGTTCCGAACAGGGTTCAGCGGTGTTTTCCCTGTTTGGTGTTCACCTTGCCTGCTGTTCTGAGGAACACCTTCAGGAGTTGTTTTCTCCATGGTGTTCTTACCTCGTTTATCTTGGAGCAACACTTCTTTTCGAACAAGACCTAATTCAAGTTCATCTTCCTGTGCATCATTCTCACTCAACACGTTAGATTCATTAAAAAGCACATGCACACTTTCCTCAACACACAAGGTTCTTTTGTTAAAGACTTTGTATGCCTTGCTGTGAGAAGAATAGCCAAGGAATATTGCCTCATCACTCCTAGGGTCAAATTTTCCTAAGGCATCCTTCCCATTATTATGCACAGAACACCTACAACCAAATGTCCTTTGGTGCGTAATATTGGGTTTTCTGCCCTTGAAGAGTTCATAAGGAGTTTTGCTCAAAATGGGTCTGATCATGCATCTATTTATAATGTAACATGAGGTGTTCAATGCTTCTGCCCAGAAATACCTAGGAAGACCACTAGCTATAAGCATTGTTCTGGTCATGTCTTCCAGGGTTCGATTTTTGCGCTCAACCACCCCATTTTGTTGGGGTGTTCTTGGGGCTGAGAAGTTATGATCAACACCATGTTCATTACAATAGTTAATAAAACTTGCATTTTCAAACTCAGTTCCATGATCAGATCTCAAGCTAATTAAAGAGTGTCCTACTCTCTTTTCAACCTTTTTGAGAAAGACAATAAAATTCTCAAAGGTTTCATCTTTGGATGCCAAAAACAAGGTCCAAGTAAATCGAGAGTAATCATCCACTACAACAAGCACATACTTTTTCCCACCTCTACTGGTTACCCTCATGGGACCACACAAATCAATGTGTAATAATTCTAGAGGTCGAGTAGTGCTTACACATTTTTTCGATTTAAAAGAAGATCTGACTTGTTTGCCTTTTGCACAAGCTTCACATACCTTGTCATCATTAAACTTGATGGAAGGTAGTCCAACAACCAAATCTTTGGAAACAAGTTTGTTTAACAAAGATAGGCTTGCATGACCTAGTCTCTTGTGCCATAGCATTATATCATCATTTAATGCATTTAAACAAGTCAGATTATTTTGGGGAAGAGTGGAAATACAGACTTTATAAACATTTTGACATCACTTCCCCCTCAACACAACATCTCTTGTGTCGTCATTCACAACCAAGCAACGTGTTCGTGAGAACACCACTAGGTTGTTCTTGTCACACAGTTGGGACACACTTAGCAAATTGTGCTTTAAACCATCAATCAAGTGCACATTGTCAATTGAATGGGAGAGAGTTTTACCAATATTACCTATACCGACAATTGTCCCAGACTTGCCGTTTCCAAATGCTACACTCCCACCATTCAAAGCTGTAAGTGAGATAAAATTTGATCTTTCTCCAGTCATGTGCCGCGAACACCGACTATCAACATACCACAGCTGCCTGTTTTCAAGGTTGTTTTCTGATCTGTTTGACAGGGTGTTTCTTACCCTGTTTGCTGGGTTGTTTGTGGGATTGTTCTCTCTCACTTCAGCCTGCAAAACAAATCACGGGTTAGTTTTGGGAACCCAGATCCACTTGGGTCCCATTCCTTTAGACATGTAAAGCTCATCTTTTCTAATCCAGATTTGTTTCACATACCTTTCATTCTTTTCATTGGCATGTTTTCTTAAAGGACAAGAATATCGATAGTGACCAGTTTTACCACAATGAAAGCAAATAATGTTTTCAGGTAATCCCACATACTTTCTATGAATTGGGTAAACTGTTCGTTTAGGCTTATACCCAAGTCCCTTTTTGTTTCGACTGTGGTGAGTGTTTAACCAAGCAAGGGCCTGTGAAGATTTGTTCCAGCGTTTGTTTGTGCTAAGCTCGGTTTCCAGTTTTTCTTTATTAGCGTGCAAACCCTTGTTCTCTTTGAGCATGGGCTCAACCATTCCTTCCACCTCAAAGAGTTTTTCCTCTATTCGAGAGTAATCTCCTTCTTTTATAAAGAGGTTTTCTTTGAGTATATTAACATTTTCATGTAAACCGAGTTTTTCATTTTTAAGAATTTCATTTTCAAGCTCTAGGTCACGAACTTCTCTTTTTAGATCAGCACATGTGTCTATCAAATTATATAGAAGTTCTTCTAAAGTGGCTTTGTTAAGACTATGTACCTTGTTCTTGAGATCTGAGAAGCTGATTGTTGATTCATCATCTGAATCTGAATCACTTTGTGCCATAAGTGCTACGACTCCTTCTTCAGCTTCAGATTCTCCTTCATCCTCAGAGGAATCTCCCCAAGCAGCCAGCATAGCTTTCGAGAATCGCTTGCCCAAATTGTTTACAGGGTGTTTTCGACCCTGTTTTCGAGGGTGTTCGGGCGTCTGATCTTCTCGAAGCAGAGGGCAATTCTTGACTAAGTGATCTGGTTTGCCGCACTTGAAACACCCTGTGAGCTGTTCTTTGGAGGTGTTTCTGGACTTGCTGAAGTCTTTTCTTTTGTTGTTTTCCTTGACCTTTTTGAAGAATTTCTTGAATTTTCTGGACATTAGGGCCATTTCTTCATCTTCAAGGTCAGAGTCAGTGTCCTCATGTGCTTTCAAGGCAAGCCCACGATCCTTCTTTTGCTCCTCTCTTTGCTGTGAGTTCTTTCGGAGTTCATAGGTCTGGAGATTACCAATCAACTCGTCGAGGGTGATCTTGTTCATGTCTTTAGCCTCTTGGATGGCTGTTACTTTGGCCTCCCACGTGCGAGGTAAAATTCTGAGGATTTTCCTCACCAACTCTTCAGTGGTGAAAGATCTTCCCAGGGATTTTAACTCGTTCGTGATGTGGGTGAACCGTGTATACATGTCCATCACAGTTTCATGATCACCCATATCAAACAACTCATATTGTCGCATAAGTAGCTCAATTCTAGATTGTTTAACTTGACTCGTACCTTCATGAGCAACTTGCAGAGCATTCCAGATAGCTTGGGCTGATTCACACTCAGAGATGCGAGTGTATTCATCGGGTCCTAGGCCAAAATATAGAAGCTTTTTGGCCTTGGCATTTTTCTCCATTTTCTTGTAGTCCTCGGCATCAAACTCTATGGATTCCTTGGGAACCTTCTTACCATCTTCAAGCACCTTGGTGGGAACAAGGGGCCCGTTCTTGATGAGCATCCATAATTCATAATCTTCTGCCTGAATATAGTTCTCCATCCTATTCTTCCACCAACTATAATGTTGGCCGTTGAAATAGGGTGGACGAGTAATGGATTGCCCTTCAAGAATTCCTTGTGGGGTACTCATCTTCAGAATCTCTCAAGGTGTTAACCTTTTGTAAGAGAACCCGCTCTGATACCACTTGTTGAGTTCGTGAGTATACAACCACAAGAGGGGGGTGAATTGTGGTGTCTGATTTTCGCGTTGTAAATAACAAACACCCTAGTAGAGGTTGTTCTCAAATGACAAACACCCTGATAGCTTGTTTGCACGGGGTGTTCTCAAATATTGCAGATGCGAAAATCACCAAGATAAATGCGGAAAATAAAGCACACACAATTTTTACGTGGAAAACACCTCTAGCCCAACTGAGGTGTGAAAAACCACGACCTACCTCGTGTATGATTTAACCACTTTCACTAACGGGCTTCACACGTTACAAATGTAACACACCTTGTTACAATTTGCAACCACGTAACGTTCTTCCCAAAGACAGGTTACACCACGTCCAACCTTCGCAAGATTAGACACGTCCAAGTCCACACGACTAGGACACGCTCACTCACTTTTCTGATTCAAGATCAGGGTTACAAACACCTTACAGGGGGTGCTTCTTACTAAGCAGATGTAAGGTACAATGAAGATCCTATTATGCCAATGGTTTGAAAACTCAAAATCAAACACAGCTTGTCACGGTTTGCTTTTCAGAATGAAGCTCAAGAATCTTTGAGTGTAGACCGTGTTTTCTGATTTTTCCTGAATTTTTCAAAAAGCTGTGTTTAAGCAAATTCAACCTGAGTTTTCTATCTGCTCTTTTCTCGTGTGTTGTGTGTCTACTGGGAGAGAAAAAGCTGAGGTTTTTAAACACAAAAACCAACGGTCATAAGCCACAGAATCAGCTAAGTATAGAAAACGATTTTCAATCAGGAAATGTTCTCCTACGGCTAGTGATAAAATTTTGCCAAAATATAAGGGATTTGATATCTTAAAAGATAACCCTTATCTTCCCATAACCGTGAGGTGGATTCAAAAAAGCAACCAGAAATTTTCAGCTTTTGAAACTTTACCATATCCGAAAATATGGTCAAAGGAAATCTTTAAGTTTTGGCAAATCTCCCAAAACTTATTTTCGAAAATCTCCCATAATATTTTCAAGAAATATCCTTTCCAGAGAAATAGCAGTTTTGAAATTCAAGGAAAGTAATCTGGAGATCTTAGCCAACTAAAATAAATTTTCAAAGATAACCGGGTGTGGCTACTGCAGTTCAGAAACACCCTAGGCACCCTGTTCGCAGGGTTGTTCGCAACTGGTGTTCTGAAGCACTTAGCGCAAATACCGATTCAAGAGGTGTTTAAAATGATGTTTTCAATATTGGCATATTAACAAGAGTCTAAATAAATAAAACCTATATACCCAAGACTTCTTGTTTTGAATGTCATCTTGTCCAAGATTTATGGTGCTGCTGTGAACACCAAGGCCACCTTGTTTGCTGGGGTTGTTCTTTCCATTGCTAGAGTTCAGGAACATGCCTTACAATCAACTGTCGAGATGGTGTTCTTGACTTAATATAGAATCACCAAGTAAAACCTGTTTTGAAGACTTGTTCTCACATGTAGCAAATCAGTTAGTATAATAAAGAACACAAACACCAGTTAGGCCTGTTTGGAGACCGTGTTTGGAGCAACATTACTAGGACAAATTTTTACACTTGGATTTGTTATCATCAAAACTAAATATAATAACTCAACAGTTGAGGTTGAAGATAGTAGAGGAAGAAAGCTTACTCTTTAGCCCCATTTTCATACTATCAAGTTAAAAAGAGCCATTAGAAGCAAAAAGGAGCTAGATTCAACTCTCATAACCACACAAGCATCTCCTCCATGGGTAAAAAATGAGTTAGTGAAACCTCCAATGTGCCATCCCTCTATAAGAAGTCTTCAAGAGCTTTTTCTTCTTCCAATGCACCCGCACAATCTAAAGACAAGAATGACGTCTTCCCCTTAATACTTCATCCTAGTACTAGCGGTTTGTACTTTGCCAGCAATGACCTAAAGTCGAAATATGAGCTATTGAGTACTAGGAAGATAAGTGAACAAAAAGATTGCCATGTTAAATCATTAAGGGTTTAGGGGATGGCATATGATGTGGGTAATTTACTCGAAAATTTGGGATGGCTAGAGTATGTGCATATAAAATATGTGTCTTATGACCGACTTATGATTGAATTTTTGAGCTCCTTGCTTATAGATTGGACCAGGTCATATAGAAGGCAAGATGTGTTAGTCTCCTTTTGCATGTTTATTATGGCCACTGGATGGGTCTAAAGGGGTTCAATGAGCTGATTCATCTTTTGATGAATAGAAATGCTTTTATAAATGTCCCTAATTTATGAAGACCCAATCCCGTTTGGTTGAGCATTACTTGCTCTAAGGGTAAAACCTACACCGATAGGTTTAGGAGGCCTAGGATTTATGACCCCAAGAAAGCCAAAGTCGTACACATTTGTAACATAAACATATTCTACCTACGACACTTAATGGCTAATATGATCTTCATACACCACAATAGCTAGAACGTGTGTAGGAAAGTGGAATTGTTTATCATTTGGTGTGCCTTGATGAGTACATATGTGGACACTAGAGCCGTCACTATTCGCCATTTGGTAGAGGTCACCAAGATGACCCATGAGTATATAATAGGTGTTGGGGGCACAATCACAGTCATAACTCAAGCCTTGAATCATATTGGGAAGTTTGGAACCCTTGAGTTCCACTTTATGGGAGGGAATCTCGACATTCCTACCCTATCCTACATGACCATCATTGGTACTATAGGGGACACCTATAAATACCCCCATCCCAAACAAATCCTTTTCACTTTTCCCAATGTGGCCCGTACCACCATAGCCAATTAGAGGAATTGGAATTGTGATGGGGTGATTATTCATGAAGAGGTGATGCCAAGAGATGGTGATGAGCAGAATGATGATGATGATGTGTATGATGATGATATAGATGGCAAAGGTGAAGAAGGGGTCATGAAGCGAAAAGGCCAATGAAACACAAGTAGAAGAAAAACCCATTCTACAAGCACAATTTCAACAACCATCTTCCTTTGAGATTGTCAGCCCCTCTTCTTCAACCTAAAATACCATTTGATAGTGCGGTCCTCCAATTCTTCTCCAAGGTCCAAGTGGAGGTAGTCGGCTTACCAGGGAGGTACACTAAGATGAGACAAGATATTCACTGTATAGTCGGGAGCATAGATACTATCAAGGAGCGTGTCACATACTTTAGGGGCTTTGTAAACCCCCAAGAGGTGCAAACGTTGAGGTGAATAAGGAGAGAAGAGGAGTAGGCCATAAGAGAGGCTCATGAGTATAAAGCGCGAAGGAGGTTACCCGAAGACAATCAACGGTTATCCAGCAATTAGAAGAGTGGTCTCGTGCTTTCACAGGCGATCAAGAAAGCTCATCACCATCTTCTTATCTTTTGCTATGCACTTTTGGACAGCACCCAGGCCTGGTGGGGGCTAGTGATTGTGAGTTGCATCCTCCACCCCTCCTTTTCTCTTCATAGCATCTTACATTTGGGGGGGGGGGACATTACACGTGAATACTTCACGAGGAGTATTTCATTTAGGATAGGTGGTACCATTTGTGCATCTAATTTTCTCCCCACCCCTTATTCTCTCTCGTTTGTGCCATCGTGGTATGTGAAAGCCATTTGAGGTAAAATATGGTTGTGATTGGCCGTGATTTTGAGGATATTTGTGTATTGACTGTGATGTTGTATTTCATGAATGGTGGATTTGAGTGCATCATCAATGGGCTCCTAGGAGCCTAAACAATGTATATAGTTGTATTGAGAGTAGTTCTTACATTTGCATTGTACATATGCATTTATGCATGGTAATTTTGAGTTCATCTTCTACAAGGTATTCCTCTCATTCTCCTTTGTACATATTTCCTCCTTCCCTTTCCCTTTCCCTTTTCTTTTTCTTTTTCAAAACTCCTGTTCCCACAATAAGGCCCATTGTGCATTTTAAGGTGGGGGTGGGAAGACTTTCCTTGAATTTTTTTTTTTTTGAAAGGGAAAAAAAAGAGAAAAAATTTTTGAAAACTTAAAAAGGTTTTCCATTTTTCTTGTAAGTAGTGCGTTTTTGGGGAAAAATGTGCAACTTTAATCGATAATAAATCCTTTTTTCCTTGTATTCAAATATCATAGAAGTAGGGTGCACATAATAGATATTAGGTCCAAGTGGTTGGTAATTCATGCGTAGTTTTGACATAATAGATGAGAGTAGGCATGGTTGTGGACCCATGAGGTTTTGACCCTAATTGGACCACTTGGTCACTTGTGTTCATTTGCTTTCTTTAATGAGAAGCTCATTCAAAGTTATCACTCTCTAAAATTTGCCCTAACTCTCTTTGAAACAACATAATGCATTTGCATAACTAATAAGAGGAAGGAGACATTCTTTGTCCAAGTATGAAGCCATATTAGCTTAAAAGCCTCCCTATGTGCATAATTGTACCCCTTGCTACTCCTTTGACTTTGATTATTGCTATTCTTGTTGTGAGCCATTTTTTTAGCCCTTGGCCTTAAACAATATCCTTCCCTAAGCCAAGTCTAAAGAGTATCACTATGATGAGCGAGTTGGGAAATGATGCGAGGGAGAACATTTTTGGTGTGATATAAGGGAAAATAAGGTGCCGTGGTTGACTTGAATCCGTGCCAAAGATTGAGAAGGAGTTCAAATGCAAACCTCCATGCTAAGTGTCTTTTGTTTGGGGAAAAAAAACAAGAAAATCAATGAACAAAGGAGGAAGAAAAATAATTAAAAAATAAAATAAAATTCTTAGCGTGGATGTTATACCTTATGTTTAATTCACTCAAGTCATCATTTCATTTTGTTAGGTCAGTCATGTGTTTTGTGAAGAATGATTATTGATGATAAGGGATGCAGGAGCTCCTGAATTTTGGTTAATGGGCTCCTTATTTCTAAAGTGTTAGTCCCCTCCTCAACCCGTGACTTGAACCCCATCACAACACACAAAAATTCCTCTTGGTCATCAAATTGCATATGTATTCTAATAGTAGAGAATGAGAACTAGGCCAAACTTATGAAAGAGTGCATTTTTGGAGTTAGGTATGAGCAAAAACATATCACCATTTTGAAACACTTGAGAAGAGATCTCTACATAACCTAAAATGAGCTAACCATTGCTTGCTCATCATTGAAAAAGGGTAGAACGAATGTAGGATTGCCATCTAGGAGGGCAAGCAACTTGATTGTATAACCTATGCTTGTGCTATTTGTTTCTTTGTCATCAGGGTGAGTTGGTAATTTAAGAAGTGCATGATTGCCCATGGATATTACTTTCTGAAGGTTGTGAGAAAACCAAGAAGATTTTCCTTTAAATTTCTCTTTCTTTTTCTTCTTCTTCAAAGACTTTGTGGATTTATTTTTGTTAAACCTTCATGACCGCACTCGTCTACTTAGGAGACCAAGAGTTTAAAGGGCTTGTTGCATACAATAAATGCAACCTTTGCGTCTACGAATAGGCTTTTTCTTCTTGTTTTACTCAAGGACAAGTGAAATCTAAGTATGGGGTATTTGTTCGATTCCTAACTAAAATAGTTTTGACCATCGTCATGCTTGATTTTGATTCATAAATAATAACTAGTGTAGTTATTTATTAGTGTTTTGCTCTTTGTAGGAGTTAAGTGAAGAAAGTTCCAGTTGGGAGTAAGGAACCAACTCACGTTGAAGCCTAGAAGATTGAGAGTGCCAAGAAAGATCTTCAGGGCATGCCAAAGTTGCTCAGGGCGTGTCCTAGCTAGAGATGTGAAGAAAAAAAGAGTAAATAGAGATTTGGCATAAGGTACCCGTGCCACCCTTGTTTCTAGTAGGCTGTAGTTAGTTTAGGACCTAGAAAATTGGCAAGGGCTCCTGCGCCATATGGCATGTCCATGCCAATCTGCAACGTCAGTTGTGTAAAAGTTGGGATTGGGCTAATGAAAAGGAGAGTTGGATGTTTTTTATGATTTATATCAGCTTTTTTAGTATTTTTCTCTCTCTAATTAGCCATTGTAAACTCTTTACTCTCTATTAATAAAATTTGATCTATTTCTTGCAATTTATTGATGCTCTTCTTCCATTAGTATTCAATATTACTTTCTCTCTCCTAAATCTCTTTACATTCTCTATTTTTAGGCAATCAAAAATCTTTCCCAAACATGAGTTTTGATATATTAGGGGTTGTGCGGACAATATGGGATTAATTCCTATGGATTTGAACCCTCAAACTACTTCTTAAAGCCTAATCATTTCTTTATATTCCCCTTCTTCAATCTTCATTTTCAACATTTCAACTTTGGATTGGATTTTTTAAGTTTCAAGAATCAACACTAGAAAGTCAAATTAGGCATGTATTGTTGTTTTATGGGTATTGGGTATCAATAAGAAGCACATTGATAATGAAGAATCCATCATCAAGGAAGTTTGACTTGTGGGTAACTTTCTCTCTCTTCACTTTTATTGCAATTTAGGGCCTAATCTTTTCGTTAGTCTTTTCAATTTACCAACATTAACTAATTTCAACCCACTTCAACCAACTTTAATCCACTTTAATAAAAAAATATCAACTTAAATCCACTTTAACCTAGTTCAACTCATTTCAATCAATTTCAACCTACCTCCTTCAAAAGTTTATTCTCACTAGTTTAACCAATATAAAAAATATACCAACTTCAACTCACTTCTATATATTTCAACCCACTTCAACAAAAAATACCAACTTCAATCCGCTTCAACTTGCCTCAACCGACTTTACCCTTTTACTAACCCTAATTTACCAATGAAAAGAACAGGCCCTTATTAGGATTTTAGTAGTTGATTTAGGATAGATTCTCTTTTTGTTGGTAATCTATTGAGGATTGTTGGTATTTGTTCGTGCCATGTTGTGCCACGAGCCATGTCGAGCCCTAATCACCCTTTTCATGTGCTAAATGTCTACTGTTTGTGCTTTGCTCGATGATAGCTAGGTTAGTTTAATTTCTATTATAGTAAATTTAGTCTAAATTTGCATTTTAGGGTAACTTAGCCAATTAAAAGTCCTTGACAATAAGGGTTTAAGGTAGTTGAACACTAGCCTTGAAGCTCCAAGCTATTAGTTACCCAATAATCTTTTTAAGCATGTTACTCACAAGCAATTAGGGACATGATAATATTCAAGTATGTGTGCAAACAAGATTTAACGAGTCATAAACTGATACTACATCAAATCATATATTAAGCAACTCATCGCATTGAGGCGATTTTTCAGTCTCCCCTTTTTTATGAAATGGAACATTTGTCAAATAGATAACAAAAGATAAAAAAAATATAAATAAAAAATTATGCCCCCCTTATCTGTAACAATCAAGGTTAAATAAACAATTAGCAGTTCACATAATAAGCTCCCATTAGTTTCCTAAGTAGAGCAACAAATGAGTATAGTGAACTAATAGAGCATATTACATGCCATGTGAGTACAAGTAAAGGCAATCATGATCAAATGCATGGCAAGAAAAGATAATAGGAAGATCAGTTAGGATATGATAGGCAATATATTACAATTACAAAGTATTTAACACCATAAGTAGTTAATTCCACATTGTTCATCTCAAGACCCATTGCCTTAAGGGATGCCAAACTAACTGCTTCTAGGGCTGTCCTGAGCCTAATTATATGGTTTTACCTATTCATGTAAATTTCCAAATTTTCTCACCCTATGACTTTTGTTAAAAGTGGGATTAACCTAATTAAAATACAAGACATTGTTCAAATTTAAAGACCAAAATGTTAAATTAATCAAAACCAACATGAATTATTTTCATTTACCCCCCAAGGTTTTGGTAAATATTATTTGTACCCTAAATATTATTTGTACCCCTGAACTTTTCAAATTATCATTTACATCCTTTCACCTTTGCATAACGATATTATACCTCCCAAATTATGAAAATGCCCTTCATGTTTGCAGATTTTATCCTTACTGTCTCTCCTAGAATTGAAAATTAATTAAGCTCTGACCCAATTCTTTTAACATTCGATTTGATTGATATATCAGTAGCAGCCGCAGTAGTTAGGGGTGAGCCAAAAAAATCAAAATCGAAAAACCGAACTGGAAAGCTGAAAAACCAAACCGAAAAACCGGTGAACCGGTTTGATTTTTCTAAAAAATTCGGTTTGGTTAACTAAACTGAAAAAATTTTATAGTTTCAGTTTCAGTTCCGGTTCGACCATTTAAGATTCGGTTAACCGCATGGTTAACCGAAACCAAAACTTACGCTTTTATTTAAAAGAACTTAAATTTTATATTGATCAATTATAAATTTTATAATTATTAAAGATATGATTAAATATACAAGAATGTGTAAATCAATATTTGGTGTGTCAAATAGTTAAATTAATTAAAAAAAGGAGTGAAAATTGAAAATTAACAATTTAAATTAACGGTTAACCGCTAACCGAACCGAAAATCCGGTTAACCGAATTTTTTGGTTCGGTTACGGTTCACATTGTTGCTGGACCAAAAAATTTGGTTAACCGAAAGTTTCGATTCGGTTTTCGGTTCACAATTTTTGCGAGCTGACTTTCCGGTTGATTGATTTTCGATTAACCGAATTTTTAGTTAATCAGTTTGATCACCCCTAGCAGTAGTGACATTGATACCGCCACTAGTGTCTCTCAAAAAGCAGACCTTCAGGATCAACCCCCTCATGATGCCTGGAATTTTTCTCGTCATAGTCCAGCAAGCCTCTGAGCACCACTTATAGTGCGACTTGAACTTGCTTTCACATTAAAGGATAAGTTTCTTTATTATCTCCTTCTCTTCAATCGCCTAATATCCTACTATGTTTGGGCAAGAAAATTAGCATCTTTATTGTTAAAGGCACACATTGGTCCCTTCAAACTATGTTTTTGCCATGTCATTAACTAATCAAACCAATTTCAAGAACATCACGAGCATTTTTGTAATTTGTGAGGTTACTAATACTGTTATGCAAGGGTTAAGGGGGTAAATGATAATTCAAAAAGGTTAGGGGTACAAATAATATTTACCAAAACCTTGCCGGGGATAAATGAAAATCATGCAAACCTAATGCACAAACCATAGAAATTATCTTTAAAAAACTAAGAGAATTGTTTGTAAAGAGCAGTGTGACTTGATCAATCATCAAGAGAGCCTGAAATTGGAGCTTTGGCTGAAATGGGCTTTTCATTTGGTAGAGATTGGGAGGGTGATGTGGCTTCAAGTTCTTGGAGCTCTCAACTTCCACGGATGCCTCGTTGTCCCCAGCCTTGGATACCTCATCCTTGAGTTCTTCTTTCTTCTTCTGTTCAGCAGCTTTCTATCTTTTTTCCCTCCACTATCCTATCTGTTCAACTTCAATCTCATTCCTTTTCTTAAGGAAGGCTTCCACAAAGTGTTCCTTGAGAATGCTCAGCACATCATTTTGTGCTTTGAGATCTTATTCCGTCCTCACTTGCTTTATCTGCTTTTTAAGATACCCAAAGATGATTTTAGGGTTCCTTTTCTGGGGTTACCTCAATTGCATCCTTGATTAGCTCACAAGCCACCACCTAAAGCCCTTTTGTTCATAAATTCTCAGAATTCCCACCTTAAGAATCCACTCATACTCATAGGCCTTTTACTCAAGCAAGCTAAGTAAGTTTCAAATTTGTCGACAATAGAAGCTAGCTTGGAAATTTCAAGGCTCAATGCGTCAAGGTTTGGGGTGACTTTAGGTCGGGTGTGGGTTTGGCAGGCTTGGAGGGGGTATTCTTTTCAGAATATTCATCTTCATGTAACCATCACCCAGAAGAAGTGCACTTGTATTTTAAGGATTCTAGTTTTTCCTTGTTAATCACATACTCAACCACCTCAATACATTCCTCATCTTCAAGAGGAACCTTGAAGTACCCAAATACCTTTGTAAGCAAATTCACACAAGGTATAGGGGCATTAGGAGAAGACTTCTTTACTTTGTCCGTCACTGCTAGAAAATGACTTTCTAATGACTAGATTTTAACGACCATTAGTAAAATTCATCGTTAAAAGACATCAACAATTATGATCCTTTTTTTTTTTCCCTGTGGTTGTTAGTCATAATAAAAAGCCAACATTAGACAATGAACTAGTGAAACCATCGGTGTTGCTTTATATGATTTTCGTCATTAATACCATTTCGGGCATGTTCTTTTCGCTGGCCTTTTTTAATTTACCAACGTCAAGCTACTTCAACCCATTTTAACCTACTTCAATTAAAAAAATACCAACTTCAACCCACTTCAACCAATTTTAACATACTTCAATTCACTTCAACCAACTTCAACTCACCTCCTTCAAAATTTTATTCTTACTATTTTAACCAGCTTCAAAAAATATACCAAGTTCAACCAACTTTAACCCACTTCAATAAAAAATACCAACTTCAACCCACCTCAACCTACCTCAATCAACTTCACTCTTTTACTAACCTTAATTTACCAACAAAAGAACAGTCCTTAGAGTAAATACCTTTTAAAAAAAAAAAAATTGCCGCTTAGAGCTTATACTTGGGAGGAAAAAATTAAAGACAAATTTCAAAAGTTAATTAAGGGGGATAATTACCTCTATAGTTAAAATAATTGAGGGAGGAGGCAACATATACAATAGTTAATTAAAAAGTTACACTGCCCCTTCCTTCTCCAAGTAGACCTATACATTATAGCAGTAAGCCAGTAACCCAAGGCCCCAAAATCGGCATAGAGAGAACCAAACAATTTTGGTTTATCGCTTCAATCTAATTCGCTAATCAAGTGTGCTTTGATTTTTCTTCCCGTTCTCTCAAAGTTCTACTAAATTGAGTAATTCGTAGTTGATTCTAGTGGTTGAGGTAGGTCTTAGTTCGTTCAATCATGGTCAAGATCTCTTCCAATGCAAGTGAGATTCTAGAATACCGCCGCAACGGCCGTGGTCTTGGCCAATCTAATAGCCAAGAATCGAACTCCGGCGAAGCAATTGCTCAATTCCATCGGTCTCTGGAGAAGTCATTGGTAGCGGCTTCGAGAAGTTCTCTCCATAGTTTGAGAGTAATTTGTGGCAGCCGTCCGTCTCGATGGCCGGCTAGTAATTTGTGGCAGCCGTCCCTCTCGATGGGATTGCCGGTGATGATAGTCGCTTTCCATCTTTATCTCCTGTCTTGATTTTGCTTATAAGTCTTGAAATTCTGAATGCAGGGTTCTATGTTCTAATTGAAGTGAGCAATACCGACAATTAGGAAATATAGAATCAATTGGTGATGCTTTAGTTTTTGAGCACTATGGTACCTTTCTAATTTGCTTGTCTATTTTGTTTGAAGAGAAGGCTACTCTTTCTGATGCTGTGTTAATTTTCCATAATATCAGGCTTTATCATCATGTTTATTTTGAAGTGAGAACAAAATATCAAGTATCTGTAACCATTGATTAATTGAATTGGAAAGCGAATGTAATATTGCAATTGACTGGAGTACATAATGTGCAGCTAAGTCTCATAGGTATTGAGGATACTTGTGTCAGAGTTGATAAGAGCCAGAAAGCTTGGATGGAGAGTTGTTATCTTCAATAGTCGTGGTGTGATCACAACCCCTTCACAGCACTTAAGGTAGTTTCCTGCTGTACTCTTGTGTCTGACCTTTTTTATTTTTTAAAAAAAAGTGTTTATTTTCATGAATTACAGCTACTGCCTTTCATAATTTTCTTCAAAGTCTTCTTGTAGTTGGCTTTAGTATGCAACAGGATAATTATTACACTACAAAGACTTGACATTTGAATACCTAGCCATATGCATAGCATGTTGCAGCAGAGTATTCACACTCAGAAAATAGGCGTCTCTTTATCCTTGGCACACAACAAGCATAACCCCTAACCTAGATTTCCAATAACCAGCCCCATAAAACTGCCTTTCGTAGTTAATCTTTGATGAACTATCATCCACAAGATGAAATTACCTTAGTTAGCCCACCATTTGGACTTCACAGAAGGTAGGCCTTATTCCTTCCCCTATACAGTAGGCTGAAATAAATCTTTTCTAAACCTATGTTTCTGATTCTGAGACTTGATAACAACCTTCAGCTTGTCTTTGTAGACTACAGTCAACTATTTTCTTTGCCCACCCCTACTTCCATGCTTACACAAGCATTGGGTCCCTGTGCTATGTGACATAACTAATGCCAATACTAAATAATATCAAGTACTTGTTCATGTGAACGACCTATCAATCGGTAGTCAAGATGTATATGTTATTGCTTATGAGCTTTGTCAGATCTTGTGCATTTGTAAATCTCTGGCAACACTATCGATAGAGGGTTTCTCGATGTTTCGTCACATGACCAGAGGTGACTGCTCCTCTAATTTTACTATCTTTCCCACTTAAGCCATCTCTTACTCTTGGGAATTAGGCTTTTTAGCATGATTTAGTTTTGAAATTGTTTATGACTGGACTATAATTGATATCAAGGTTTTGTGTTTGTCCCTGCTTGATGTTCTAATTTCTGTTTTTAACTTGCAACCATCAGTGGTATGCTTGCACTGTAATTTGTGTCTTCTAATTAGTCACAAATAAATTGTATGTTAACTGTCAAGTGGCCTTCTGGGACTTTATTTAATGAGCAAGGTTCTCTCTTATCTTTTATAAGTAGTATGCATGAGTAGTATGTGTACAGTTGTGGAGACTTTGCTAGTTTTGTTGTCACCTTCTGATTGTGCTTTTAGCTATTTCGATATATATGTTATGATCTATATTTGACGATCTGCACAGATACTCATTGTTGGTCCTTGATTGCCTATTTTGTATGTTAATTATCTGGTGGTTGTCTGAGCCATTGTCAATTAGTATGTCTTCTGTCTAGGGTTGGAGTTCCCTGTCATGAGGGTTATATGCTTGGGTTTTTGCCTTCTCTCTCCCATCTATGCACGATAAAAATATTGTTTAATCCTTCCATGTTTTTCTGTGCCCTTTAGTTGATGATGGCTTGTGATTTGATTCTCTGGCCTATTAGCATGGATTAGCTAGAGCAAAGCCTTATTTGCGTATGCCTGTAAACTGTGTTAGGCATATTGGTGCAAGTGAAAGTTGTTATGGTTTAAACTGGTTGCCAACAGGCATTTGGGGAGGGCTTGGGTTTTCATTTTCGTGTTGCTTCATAACTGGAGAATCCTTATCATTTTCCTAGGTCTGATAGAGGCTACCACCCCTGAAGACAAACTTGATCTAGAGCGTCAAATTACAGCAGTTCACAAGCCGATCTTGGTTGATGTCAATAGATACAAGTTACAGTACAAGGGTATCCCATCAAGCAATGCAGCGCTTAACAGGACAAGCATTCAATTGTAGCAGTCAACAAGCTGATCTTGGCCAATATCAATAGCAATGCAGCACTTAATAGGCTGATCTTGGTTGATATCAATAGCAACAAGTTCAAGAGGTATGGAATGAAGAGCAAGTCTTTTGGTCGATTATGTAAGTTGGAAGACAACTTGATCTTGTTGTCAAGCATCTAATGGCAGTTAACAAGCTGATCTTGGACATCACTACCTGCAAGTTTTTAAGGCAAAGTATTATTTGTCATCTAAGTATTCATGGTTCGAATGCCCTTTTTCTTTTCATACCCATATTTCCTATCTACTTTTACTGTCCCATATTCATGACATTCATGGTTCTTGCCTATTGTGATTTCTGCCTGCATTTCTGCACCTGTAGACTGTAGTTCTGGTTAGCTCATGTTACCGTGGCTTAATTGATGGCCCCGGTCGTGTGCACTGCCACTACCTGGCTAATTCTCCATTTATTATTGGGAGCTTGTGCGTTGGTGGTATATTGGTGTTCCTTTTGAGGTTGCTCATATATATGACTGCTTCGCATTAGCAGGTTCTGGTGGGTGCTATCATTTTTTGCGGCATTCGTTGTTCAGTTCCTGTCTATTGTTATGTTGTTTTGCGTCACAATTTGCAAGTTTTAATAGCTTCGTTTAATTTGTTTTCTTTGTTGTGTATGTCATGGATGATTTCTATTTTTTTCTGTGCGTTCCATTCCTAGTGGTGGTTGTGGTTTTCTTACAGTCTTCTAATTGATTGGTGATATTTTTATGTGTGGTACAAATAGGTATGAGATTATGGTTGGGTTAGGAAACAAAAAACAGAAACTAGGAGCAATTTGTATGTTCTGATTGCTTATGTTTGATGGCACTTCTTGGATTGTAATTAATCCTACTTAGATTGCTTGAAAATGAATGTTTCATTCACCAATGTTAGATTGTGTATCTATAGGTATGTAGAAGGCGCTTTATACCCCTTGTGCGATCTGTATTCACGCCACCTTTCCTCGATTGTTGTTTGCTCTCATGATGTTGGTGTTTGGTTTAGTTTCCTACTATGGTTACAGCTATTGCATGTACTACTGCAGCTGCAGTTGTGTGTCTTGTGACAGTCTAATTTAGCATCTACTGCAAGAAATTCTTGTCTGGATTACACGAGTATGTTCCTTGATTGGTGGATGCCTAAAGGAGCAGATAAGTATACGAATTCAATTCACTGATATCGATGGAACTAAATTTGACATTTCTTCCCTTTTGTAGATGCTTGAAGACGCTGGATGTTTGTTCGAGTTTTAACAGCCCTAGCTGTTTTCAATGATTAATGAAGATGTTGGATCATTGGTGGACTGGACTTTTTTTTTTTCATTTTTTTTTGGTTAGCATTGCTTATATTCAGATATAAGCCATGAGTCTACGGTAACAACTTTCTAGTTTCTATGATAATTTCTTAGAATAGGTTTTCAGGATGCTTTTGGTAGAAGGCTATGTTTTGTGCTGTGTAGTCGTGAACTAATTGTATTCAGATAAATATTTATAAATTCAACTTTGGTGTGAGTAGCATTTTCATGATTTATTTAACTAATTGTCAATTACATTGTTTTAAAATATATTGTAAAAATTATATTCTGGAGTCCATAACGTCACTAACGATGAAAAAACATTGGTCGTTTAGATTTGTCCAAATGTAATTTTCACGATGAAAATTGTTTGTAGTTAAGCTTCACTAAAAAAATAGAACGAGCCAAATCCATCGTTCATGAATACAATTTTGGCTTTTTATATTTATGTTCATATATATATATTTTTTGAAATCAACGATGAATAACTTGGCTGCTAATAATGTGTCCTTTATCGTTATTTAGTTAGTCAATAACGATAACATCTTCGTTTGTCGTTACTTTCAACAACAACAAACTTTTTAAAATCATCGTTAAAACTTTTAACGAGAGGACCAATAACGACGAACGACGACCAACTTTTTTCTGTCTTTAAAATATTTAACATCGGTAAATTGTGCTTTTAACGACCAATTTGTTTGTCATTAGAAGACTATTTTTTAGTAGTGCATATATTCAAGGGTAATCTTTGAAAAGATTTGATCATGGTCAGCCATGATCGACTGAAACATTCGCAGGGCGTAATGGACGGAACTTCCTCTATATCCCCTCTTGGGCAGACAGTCCTTACTAAGCTGTAATGAAGGAGTCTAGGTTCAGAGAACAATCAAGTGTGGCACACTTACTTTGTGTTGTTAGTAGAGACCTCAAACAAAAAGCAGTTATCAAGATAGGCATTGGCACAGTCATTCAAGTATTCATAGCAACCTCGGCAGGGTTAACCTTGAGATTAGAGACATGATCCAAGGTTGGTGTACACAAGATAAAATCCATATCCTTGACAGATGTAGCGTAGTAGATCATATCTTTAGGTCCTTGTTTCCTCATATTTTCATAAAATAGCTTTACCCAGTTGTGATAGATCTTAGTTCTAATACCAAATAGCTCTCTACAATTCATCATTTCCAAGAACATGAAAAACCAA
The DNA here is from genome assembly GCA_029747015.1 of Carnegiea gigantea. NCBI lineage: Eukaryota > Viridiplantae > Streptophyta > Magnoliopsida > Caryophyllales > Cactaceae > Carnegiea > Carnegiea gigantea. The sequence continues at coordinate 74,290 of JAKOGI010002336.1, forward strand.
ATTTTGGTTTCATGAAGAAATCCTAATTTAAATGAGCACATTGAGAGCTTTGAGTGATGTGCTTGGGGGTAGACTTGGATAGGGCACTCCACCTCTTGAAGGACATCTTAACCTAATAACGGTGAGTAGTTAAAAGACGTAGGAGCTTTCTGAGTTAAGGGTTAGTAAGTTAAAAAGGGAGAGAGAGAGAGAGAATTTGCCTCAAGGCTAATTGAATAAGAAGTTAAGAGAGGTTAATGATCATGGGTGAATGAAAAGATGTGTTAGGCCTCAAAAGTTTTCAAACTAGGAGGTGCTGACATGTGCAAGGCTTTCATAGGATTTTTAGTAGTTGTTAGATATGAAAAATGATAGGAATTAGTTAAAAATTTCAAGGAAATTTTTTCACCCAATTTTGAGAAGGTCGAGCCCAAGGGTAGGGGTATAACTTACTACACCACCAAAGCCAAAGACTCTTTCATCACTATTACTACTACCACTATTAAAAGAATCTTCAATTTGAACCCCGATCCCTCAAAATTTCTTCCCTCAATGTCAGTCGCCAAGGATTGAAAACTCTACCTTGACAAGTATGTCCATCCTTCCAAAATCAAGAAATCAAACCAATCTTACACTGTCCTGTACTCAAATTTGAGGTAAAGCTTTACTACATCTTAGTAAGGACCATCTATTCTTAGGGTTCCTCAAAGGAGACAACCAATGACACCGTCCTCGAAACTCTTTGTTATATTATGAAAGGGTATTCTGTAGATTTTGCTGAGGTCATCCTTGAATACATGACCAAGGTCTGTAACTTATCAAGAAACTAGCCTTTGGCCTACTTAAATCTCCTCACTCACATATTTAAGTCCTTTTAAATTTCCCTTGAAGGCGAAGAATGCCTTGACTCTCAGGTCCCAACCATTAAAGAAGTCACTCTTAAGAGCTTAAAGTTCAAACCTCTCCCCTCTAGACACTGAAAGCATGAAGAGAAGATTTACACCAATGACATGGAGACTCCACCTCCTCAATCCTACCTTGAGATGATCCCTCTTGTTTGGACAGAATGGTTTAAAGGAGATCTTAAGAAGACAAAGGGGGAGATCACTAGTCTGAAGGCTGATCAAGGTGAGATCAAGTAGGCATTAGCAGATCTCAAAGGGGTATGTGAGAAACTGAAAGGGTATGCTATTAAACTTAAAAGCATCATCTCATATCTAAAGGTAGAGAAAGGGGCCCAAAAAGTGATAAATGATGAGTTTGGAGCAAATGTAGCAAGTTTAGGGACCATTTTGAAGACTGCCCAAGCTGAGGCTGGATAAGAAGAGGACATTCAGAATGACATTGGTGTTCTCGAGTTTGCAGAAGCACCCAAGCAAAATGCTCCAGCCCCCAAACCAGAAGACTGAGCTTTTTCTCTCTTTCTTCTCTCCAAACCAATCTTTTATTTCTCTTTTTCTGAATAATTGGAATATTTTCAAATAATACTTTTGCCAAACATTTTGCATGAGTCCGCCCCTTTTGATGAAAATCAAAAAAAGGAGGAGAAAATGTATGGACTCAAGGACATTGAATATGACTTATCAAAGTCTAATCAAAAGGCTTTGTAAACTTCTAACGTTCAAACCTAGGTGACTAGAGGTGTCCTCTGGTCCCTCCTATGAATGACTATGTTATATTTTACTGTACTATGGTATGATTTCTTAATATGCTGACATGATTAGCATGCTTCATTGAAATTTTGTCTTTTATTGAAAAGGGAGAGATTGAAGACTCTCACAATGTCAGTAGCAATGTCATTGACTGTTTTAATGATACAACTCAATTGGGTGTTTTGAGTGAAAGAAAAAAGCTTAATTTGAATACATTGAGTTATACTGACCAATCTTCACTATGCAGTAATATAATATCAAAGTCAGATTGACTTACTTTGGTTATGATAGAGTCGTTTTTGGTAAAAATAATTTATATGACATATTGGTTGATTCCTTGAGTTATATTAGCATTAGTATTTAAGGAATATTCCTTTATTTATATCTGAATGGGTTATATCTTATCATGCAATATATCCCTGCTTATTATCCGAGATCTTGTGAAGATTTTATTTGATCCTATTTTGGAAAGTTAATTATAAATCAATTTTGAGTTCATTTGTAAAGTATTTTGATTAACTATGGCAAGATCATTGAAGATCAAATCAAGCTATTCTCTTAGCAATCAAGATCTAGTATTATCGTCAACCAAAGAGCTAAATTTGGAAACACTAAGGTCCGGATCAGTGACATGGATTCTAGGTAGAATAAATTGAAGATCTGGCAAGTATTGCTCTAACGGTCAAGAAGAGCTTGAAACCTATAAAAGGGAGAGATGAACCATATTGCAAGTTGCAAGAAAGAATTACATCACAAAAAGAGCTCAAGTGAAAATCATTTTTATGTAATTGTTCTTCATTTAAATATTTGGAAGGAAATTGTAAAAATTAGGTTGGGTAACTTACTTGAATAGCTAGGTATTGAGAGGTCGATACTTAATGAGTGAGTTAGTTGAAGTTTCTAAGTCGAGTGAGATTGGAATGTTGGACCGATTGTAAAGTCTATGTCATTGGTGTGTACTTCTTAAGTGAACAAGAAGTAGAGATGATTAAATCCTAGGAGAAGAAGTGCCTTAGGCGGTGACTAGCCCTGTTTAGAAGGATAAACATCATAAAAATACCGTTTTGTTTTGTCAAATTTTATTTTTGCTCTTTAATTCTATTAATCACTAACATTGGTGACTAACCATCAAGGTTGTCATATCAGACATTGGCTGAATAAATTCGAAGTACATTGCATTCTTTATAAAGTCTCACTTTTTAAGTACTCACCCTATTCAACCCCTCTAGGGTAATCTAACATTGACTTTTGGAACCTTTAGTATGTATAGATATATAGCTTCTAGTCGACTCAAAAAAAGACATCGTAACAGAGAGGGGGATAGCTTTGCGTGTGAGCAGCTAGCCAGCATTATGTGCATGGAGACCATATTTGTGCATGCCGCAGTCAATTAACGCCAATCCATCATGACATACACTCCATGATTTTGAGCCCATTTTCCACGGTTTGTCTCCAATACGAGATTATATCATCAATTAATTAGATATGGCTGTAGAGATGATAACATATAAAATGATTATGAAGATCCTCTAAGTTCGAGAGTAAGATCATATGTTGGAGCCACTTGAAAATCACCCATAATACCATATTAAGTTCTTCGTCATATCTAATGTGGGGATCAATTTTTTCCCCCCCTTTGACAGAATTGTGAAACAAATACAACACAAAAGATGATTGATTCATGCAAGATATGTGAAAATGAGGTTAATCCGATTAAAGTCATAAAATCTTAAGATAATCTTGTTTAAAAACTAGCGGTGTGACTTAAAACGAATATTACACAAGTTAGGAGGTAAGATGAACATAAATATGTGGTAACAAGAAACTAAACTAATCAAAATATGGGTTGGAGCAAGTTAAGGGCAAATTAAGATCAGGTAGACCATATTTTCTTAACCACAACCCTACCTGACCCTTATGCACTTCAATGCGCCCCCAACCCTTAGCTCATGCCTCTAGTCATCCTCGGTTAGATTGAATCACATGACTCTATACAAAAAGTGATCTATAACAAAGGAGCAACCTTCTTGGAAAAATTTATTACTCGGCATCCTTACCAAATGCAGATTAAATAGTAAGAGAAGTTTTGTGCAACGTTTTATTGAGTAAAAATCAACATTGAAATAGCAATCACTTAACCAAAATAGTAAGTACACTTATTATATATTATTTGATATGATTGCTAATGATAGTTCAGCAGTTACGAGACTGTAAATAACAAATGACACTCCAAAATAGCAAGAAGATAGATGAATAAAAAATTTGTGAGAATTGGGTCCAATAAACCTAGGTTTTCTTTTCCAAAATCCCATATTTTGTATTTTTTTTTCCATTTATTCGTATCAGCGAGTTCCCAAAAGGGTTGAGAACCTCTATCTGATCCCACTATTTGCTAAAAATGGGTAGGATGGATCCCCAACCCTGTCTGTAATCAAGTCCAATAAAATCATGTAGAAAACACAAATGTTCAAATAGTGCATTTGCATCAATTTTTGACTGAAACTTGCACTCTTCAATCATATTTAAAATTAGTCTCACATGGGAAGGTATGGTGCACATCACATTGCTTCCTTCACCTGGCCGCTCTCTCATCTAGCCTCTCTCTCTCTCTCTCTCTCACACACACACACACACACAGAGTTCTGGACAATGTAACTGCATGCATGAGCGTTGGGCAGCCGTCAATTTGATTAGGGTTTTTGCCCACAGAAGCCATGTGCTAGACTGCTAGGGTATTATTATGCATTGTATGTACTCTAATCTTATCCACACACATTTTGTAACTGATGTAAGAAAGTCAAGAAACTTCCATCACCGCCATGTTCATATGTATCATACAAATTGTAATGTCTTCTTGTTCCTACCTTCTTATCTTATTTTTGTTAGACCTAAGAAATTACAAGAATTGTCTATACTTCATTTTTAGTTGAAATGACCTACTTTTTGGAATCTAAACTTATCTAGAAAAATGCATTCATATATCAAACAACTCAAACTCTCACCAATATAAAAATCTAGCAACTTGACAAATACAACGAAATTATATCCTAGCATTTATACTTATTATTATAGTGTAAGGCACATCATTTATGACATTTGAGTTAAATTAATTCAAATTGAATTAATTTGAGATTTGGGATAATAGATGCACTCTAGTGTTTTTTTCATAATTAATTTTATTGGATAAATTATTAGTGGATGATGCAAGAATTAAACTTGAAAATGACTTATATCAAACCTTCTGATCCAAATATGCACATATTTTCTCCTATGTTATTAATTATCGGTCTATCCTAACTTGTTCAACTTAGTAATTGATTCAGACACATAAGCACACCAAAACAAAAAATTACATACCATTACCTATAATAAAAAGGGAAAAATATTGTACAAAGAATAAGCATACCTAACCTGAATATCAATAGTAGAGACTTTATAAGGATGATAGGAGCTTGTTGCTTGATCCATCAATCTCTTTTAAGCTAATCCACCTCGGCATGGCATGTAATAACAAGAGTCGGTTGTGTGCTGACATGATAAATACATCTAATGATAATTTTACATAAGACAATGTTATTCAAAAGGACTATTAATACCTTTGATAAAATCTTAAAGTTTTAAAGTTCTCTACAACTTTATTTGATGAATAAATTCCAAAAATTTTAATAGTGACTAAAATGAAATTCAAAATAAAGAATGTAGAAATTTTATAGCCATTGTGTCTTTATAATTATGTTAAACAATGCAGTTATACAGTGATAGAAAGTAGAAATCCTAAAGAGAAAACTACCTCCTATTTCAATTTTTTTTAATGATGATTTGCGAAAAACCTACATATATGATCTTAATTAATATATGTTTTAATCAACTTTTTGTTCTTTGTAGAGGGTATCTATTTTGATAATCTTCATCAACAAGAATCAGATGATTTGCCTAGCTTGACCAACAATACACTGAATAATCATTGTTTAAGCATGCCCAACATTTTATGGACAAACGTATCTAAATTAAGCCATCTCATTTGGACTAACTTATATATATACTATATGCTATCTAACAATTAATTCAACTATTGATTAACCAATGCCTAATTAACTAACTTTTAAACATTTTTCCGCCAATGTTCCTTCCAAATATTGTCGTTTATCAATACTAATCCCCCAGATCAACAAAAAGGCATAAACACTAATGATACCGCTTGATCCCAGTCCGACATCTAAGTTGTAATTAATTAATTACTTAATTAATCTAATTAAGGACTGTCTAATGCTGACACAGAAAATTAATAGCGTTGGATATTTTGGATAATTGAGGTACTATGACAACCTCTCCCTTGCACATGCCTGTCTCTTTCATTCATCTGCACAATTTTGGATCAAAACGCAAAAAAAAATTTTAAAAAAAAGACAATTATAAATTGGGGGAAGTTGAAGTATGTGCTATCTCTGATGATTAGTGAGTTTTAAGTTTTATTTAATAGAAAAGTTTTGTTTTTAAAAAGAGTAGTGATATATGTCTTGTTATAAAACATTCTTAAATGTCTTACCTTATTATAAATTAACATATTTTATAATTTAAAACTATAAATTTTTCAATGATTATACTTAGTTATAAATTACTAACCTTAAATATTCATCGGCTATGCCTACAAAGTATTAAATTATACCTTAATTGCATTAACTCCATCCGTGAGTACATATGATATGCGTATTTTAAAAATATGACATTATGGATAAAAAGATGATTTTATACAATTTATAAGTTCTAATATACTTCCATGATTCGATCCGACCATTTTTTAAATTTAAAAACATAATAGTATGATTGTTTAGTCAAAATAGGACGCTTATGAAGTGTCTTGCAACAAAACAGTTATCATTTTACCTTTAAAAAAAATATCATGTGTATATTTCAAAAAGATAATAACTTTGACTAGCTTTGGAAAACTACCTAAAAATAAATTTGTAGAACATCCTTAAAAATGCATAAAGTAGAATTTATCATGTCTTAATTGAATTTTCGCCTCATAATTAGCACAATTCTCCTATACAATAAATTCTTTCAGATTTGACAATTTCTATAGTATATTCCTATAATTATGTACTCTTACAAATCATATAAACATATATATGTTTGAACTTATCTATATAACAAATACACATAGATAAAATGTGACATGTGACTCATAAGAGTATCTACATCCAGAAGTATAATATAGATTGCCTAGATTTGAAGATTTATATGAATGGGATAATTTTATCTCATGTATTTGGTGTAAGAATATGAAAAGTAATCTTTTGAGATAGTTGTACACTGTTAAATATTTGTATAGCATTATTTAAATGCAGTTGAAATGCTAGGAACCCAAGTGAATAAATCTTAAGTATCATTTGCAAAACTGTCATTTGCAAGTGGTTTTAATATTAAGTTTTATTTAATCTTTTATTACTTAAAATTAATTTTAATTAAATAAATATGTCATATTAATGCATGGGGATTTGAATTTAGTATAAAATCCCATTTATCTTTGCTATTGCATGATTGCATTCGCCTTTGATCAATATGTTTAATCCAACTCAAGAAATGGGGGAGATGATCGATCAATATGTATTGTCTACTCTTGCATTTTGATAAATAAGAAAAGTGCATTGTCCTCTCGCAAATGGAAGAAAAACGTCAATAATTGGATCAAATTCAGGGTGCACTAACAAATATTCGGTCCAAATACAGCCAAAATTTCCAATCTCAACCATCGAACCTCCATGGCCCCACTTATTCCTTTTGCCTTAGCAGCAAGAAAATAAAAATTAAATAAAAAACCGATGCATGTTTGTATTTTCTTAATTGTTGCATTTTCCCGTCACTCCAAAACTAATTAACCTACCACTCTTCTTATAAATACCCAATCCCGTCTTTCCTTTCTCTCCATCACTCATCGCCTCTCTCTCTCCCCCCCCCCCCCTTCACTTCTGAGGCCGTGTTTGGCAAAACCCAAAAAACAAAATCAAGGAAAAACTATCATAATGGCCAAGGGCGGAAAGTTCACCAAGCTGATGAAGAAGCTCTCATTTGGGAAAACCACCCAAACAAACACGTCCGCATCAGACTCCATCGGCAGAACGAGCTCCCTACGGTTGGACATGTCTCTCTCCTCCTCGATCGACGACACCGCCACCAGTGGTGGCCTCCACACAGTCTACGTGGGCAAGTCTCGGAGGCGGTACCTAGTGTCGTCCGACGTGATGGAGCACCCACTTTTCCGGCAGCTCGCTGGAAAATCCACTGACGCCGGCGAGGTCACGGTGGGGTGCGAGGTGGTGTTTTTTGACCACCTGCTTTGGATGCTTGAAAATGCTGACCCTGAACCTGTGTCATCATCCTTGGATGAGCTTGTGGGCTACTATGCATGTTGATTTCTTCATTGATTAAGTATGAACGTTTGGCGATTGTAGTACTACTGTCAGTAGTAAACTAGTGATATATGGTTTGGGTGTGTATGGGTTTGATTGTACATCCCCAACCCCAAAGAGGGTCTTAGGGATTCAGTTTGCCCTGTATATGATTTATGAAAGCTCGCAAAATTATCTTTACAGAGTTCCCATTTTTCACCCCGAACATATACAGTAATGATCGCTCTTACACAAATAAATTCTAAATATTTGAACTCAAACAAATATAAATTCTACTGTCAAAACATAAACTTCATTTGAAAAAGATTTTTGTTATACAAAATAATCGTTTCTCTTAACACAAACTACTGTTCAAAATTTTTAAAAAATGACAATATCTAAATGTACCTCATGCGTTTTAACTCGAGTTTTTAAGCCATCATGTCACTATATTTTCACTTTTGGTCAAAAATGCCGCTAATATTTTCTTTTTGTCATTTATGCCATTGTAAAATAAGTTTTGGTCAAAAATGCCATTCTTGCCCCCATTGACTGGCTACACAGGGATGGAACTAGGTGGGTGTAAGGAGTGTCAATTCACATCCCAACTTTTTGAGAAAAAATTTTTAATGTTAGAATTTTTGAGAAATATGAAAACATGTATATATATTATTTAGTTTGTATGCACAATAGGAAGTGTGCATTGCCCAATTGGTGTGAGGCTTATCTATTTGGTAGAAAAGGCTTGTGTTCAAATCCTGATAATAGCAGTTGTGTGTTTTTTCTTATTAAGATATCAATGTTAGCTATATATTTTCTAGTTTGGTTAAATGGCAACAAGTGTGTATTGCTTGGCTGGTGTGAGGTGCTTGGATTTTGTTCAGGTTAGATTGATCAGTTGTTCGAGCCTTAGTAATGACCATTGTGTGACTTTTTAAAAATTATAACTTTTTAAAATTAAGATACATAATATTTTTACTATTGTGTTGACATTAACTTAGAAAGAGAATAGTATGAAAAGTTATATCTCCAGAAGCAAAATCAAGAGTACAAATATTTTTTTAAAATTTATAATTATTTTTTGCAAACTATTGTTTCTACTTTAGCGATTCTAGTCAAATTTGTGTCTAACTATTATGTTAATTTATAATTATTCTTTGCAAACAATTGTATTGAATTTAGCAATTATATTCAAATTTGCGTCTAAGAATTATGTTAATACCGTTTTAGAAATAGTCAAATAGGAGTTAATTTTAAATAAAATAGAACTTGGGAGCTTGAAGATGGAATTTGAAAATTTTGGGATCTATCATATGTTAGTGTAACATTATGGTTATATTGTGCCATAAAAAATTATAGAAGAAAATGTACTAAAAAAAATTAAAGTGTAAATTAGAATAATATTAGTTGTACCATATAGTATGATTTGACACCCAAGATTTAGGCCCTAGCTCTGCCATTGTGGCTGCAGCCTGTAACTTTGATTATTTTTTTCTTTTTTTCTTGTCATACTAAAGTAATTATTAATGATGAAAAAAGGGAAGACTAATCAAAATAAATTAAAACCCTATCTGTGTAATATTGTTAGAAAGAGAAAATCGTAATTGTTGACAATGGCACAGGTCGCAGTGGAGACTGAAGATGGAGATCCATAACAAGAGGTAAAAGGTAATTTTCTCTTTCTAACGGATATTTTGACGGACTAACAGTCCATCATACTACTTTTTGACAGAAAAGCTAATCCATTAGAACTTAAAAGACTTTAATGTTGTGTTGGTGGAAGCTAGACCTGACAAAAATTGACCTGACCCGAAAACACGACCCAAACCCGCCCGAAAATTTTGAGTTTTGAACACGATTTTCTCGACCCGAATCCGAAATAAACCGAACCCAAAAAACTCGCAAATTTTTGGGTCAAACCCGACCCGAACTCGAACCAACCCGCTTGACCTGAATATTATATACTTATTTTTTATTTTCTTTAATTTTTTTCTCTTAACAATAATTGTTTTTCATTATAACGAATCATTTAGAGAGACATGATACAATTATCACATCCTTTCGCAAATTAGACAATGGTTCTCAATTTTTCTCATAAGACAACGTCATATACAACTTATAAATGGTACAATTTTAGAAAATGGCCATGACACAACTCTAATATTAAGAAAAACAATTTAGAATTAGATAAGTATTGAAAATGTGCGAGTCATACCTTTATATTCTTGGTAAAATGAATACGTCTCATTGTATTTTAAATAAAATTATTCTATCATAATCTAAAATTTTGATTTTATACTTAATAGATAATTATGATATCTTGCGCGTATATAATTTTTTTTTGTTTGGATTCCTTCTAATTAGTCTAGAATTTGATGCAATGTTGGGTAATGGACCAATTTATGGTCGTGTTAGGATTGACGTACGAATAAAGCATGCCTGATTAGATAATGTTAGGTTAATTAAAGAAACATTAAATTATTAAACGAGCTATTACGGGTCGAACCGCTCCAACTCTTTAAGGTGCTTTAGATGGGCCGACCAATGAATGACTTGACCAATTATTAATATTTTAATATATGGATCAACCCATCCAAACGTGACTTATTATCCACTCACACATGAATTTTATATATCATGTTGAAAATTTCGTATATTTTTCGTATTCTTTGAAGAAATTACAATTACACTGTTTGTTCAGTAAATGTAAACAATTTTAAGTAATAAATATTTCGAATTTTTGATTTGGCAAAAAAAGAAATAATTCAATAAAAAGGAGCTTCAAATCTGTTGGGTTGATCCGAAACCGGCAAAACCAAAATACACCCATTCGTATTTTACCGGAATTCGAAAGACACCCTACCCGTATTTCACCTGAACCCGAATACACCCGACCCATATTTGACCCGCCCGTTCGAATTGACAGGTCTAGTGGAAGCTATATTGATGGAGATGACCAACGAACTCCGTCAAAATTTTGACGGACTCACGTCAAAACTTCCGTCACTATGAAATTTTTTAAAATAAAAAAATCTAAAATGTTGAAATTTTAAATTTTAAATTTTAATATTTTAGATTTATAGATGGAGCCCTTACCGAACAAAGCTTACAAATGCATTAGAAAAATACAAATCCACATATAAGTAAACACAAATGATAATATCTTTAGAAAAAAGGTAAATAAGCTCAAGAATGAACACATTCATCCAAAGAGCAATTAACTCTATTTACACTTCACCTTTTGACCACTCAGATAAGATTTCAATTTTATTACGGTCATTTGTATCTTTTTTTTTTTTTTTTGGCTTCTTAGACTGTATCTTCAAAGCAAGTCTTGTTCTAGTCAGGAATCAGCTGGATCATGCATGCTTTATATAACTTACTCTTCCTTGCATTATTTGTTGCCCCCAAAAAATATTCCCACTTGCATAGTTTTCAAAGGCACCAAGTTCTCTGAATATTCTAGACAAAAGAGATGCATGATCAAGTTATTTTCCACGACATTAAAAGAGTTATGGAGTGAGATCTAGTTCTTGTTCAAATTGAGGGATCGATGTGGGTTCAAACTTCATTATAAGTATGAGAAAAATTCCTATTCTTACTTGTGTTCGAAGATTTTGGGATAAAAAATATAAAAAAAATTTATACGAATTTCTAGATTTGAAAATTCCAAATGTAATCTTAGAATTTAAAATTTGAAACTTTGGCATAGAAAATTAAAAAAACGTTTATGCAAATTTTTAGATCCAAGAATTCTAGAATTTAAATTTGAAATTTTTGGATCTAAAATATGAAAAAAAAAAAAAAACTATATGAACTTTTAGATCCCAAAATTCCAAATTTTAGATTTTGGAATTTAAAATTTGAAATTTTGGGATCGAAAATATGGAAAAAAAATCCATACAAATTTTCGGTTTTGAAAATTCCAAATTCCAAATCTTGGAGTTCAAAATTTGAATAAATTTGGAATCGAAAATATGAAAGGAAATTACAATGCCAATTATGAATAGATGAATTAGCGGGTGGGGGTTGGAAATTAATTACAATACAAACTTGAGCAGAAGGTCGAAATCGTTCCCGGAATATTGATGGCGACGCACATTGGCTCCTCCACGGCCGTCCAGTCACCGACTCCAACCCCGCACACCGCCCAAGGGTCTGACCTGCTCGAGCACTGGCCAAACGCCACAACAACAAAACTTGGGCTCCAACTGCTGCCTGTGCGCCTCCTCCACGCCAAAGCCACCACGCCCTAGTGACACGTCGCCTTCGACCAAGAACGGCCAAAGACCGCTAATGTCCCCCACCCCTTCAACCAATCTGGGAAAACAACACCTTCATTACTTGATTTTTTGACGGGACTTCTAACGGGTTCCGTCAAAATCCGTTCAAGTGGATGGAATCTTTGTAGAGATTTTGACATATTCCATCAAAATATGCACAGTAACTTAATTTTTCACCGAGAAATCCGTCAAAATGCAACATACTTCGTCAAAGTTTACTTTAAGATCGATGTTCACAGTGTTCTCGTCACAATGATTTCCTTTCGGTCAAATTTTCTGTCACACTTTTTGATGAACCAGCCTTCCATCAAAAATTTCCGTCAACATTAGACATTTATCTTGTAGTATACAACCTCATTATCAACCTCCTCTTGGGGCTTACCTTCATATCCACTCGTTTCGACTAAATATCCAAGAGAAACAAGTATCAACAGGAGCAAAATTATGGGTTAAGGATGAACAAATTTAGCTTTGAGATAGTAATTTCAAGTCAATTTTTGAGTTTCGAATGGAAATGGAGGGTCAATTTCACAAACTAGGGTTAGAATTAGGGTTCGGTCAATATGCTTCTATCTACTCTCTTTAATCAAAAGAAGCTCTGAATTCAAGAACTATGCCAACGAATCAAAATTTCGAAGACCAAGGGATTAGCAAACAGCGGCCAAGGGAGCTCAGCGAATTCTGTTTATGCTAGGCAAGCAAGCTTCTCTGGTTGAGTGTATGGTGTCTTCGAGCAAGCTATTTATCAGGTAAATGGTGACAACTTTGACCAAATTTCCTTTTACAATGGCACAAATGACTTTCAAAAAAAAAAAAGATTAGTGGCATTTTGGACCAAAAGTAAAAGTACAGTGACACCATAATTAAATAACTCGTTTTAACTCTTTTAATGCAAATAACATAATTTT
>JAKOGI010002336.1:92500-112500 GCA_029747015.1 Carnegiea gigantea
ATAATTAATGTCTATGAATTTTCAGTGTTTGATACAAATGCAAGCAAAACAAGGATTCAAGATTTAAGCACGTTCATCTTAGGTAACTACTGAAATTTCTGTTCCTGTATCTTGCATAACTTCATCTCATGTTAATGCATATGATTAATGCCTATAGTTATACAATACACCATTATCATTAGCTCGTAAGTAAAAAAGCAGAAAGCAAACAGAAACAACTAATGATTGGATGCTTAAAATCTCTCTTTACACACACACACACACACACACACACACACACACACACACACACACACACACACACACACATATGTACACATCTGGATCAACAGAATTTAATCACACTTGATAAAATGACTTCTTACCCACTGACACTTCCAAGAAACCCAACAATGTTATACACCCAAAAAACTAATTAAAATTTTTTTAAAAGCAATGACATAAATGACAAAACATACAAATAGCTCAATAGAAAACTACCCAGACATAGAAAACCAAAATAAAGAAAACCCTGTAAATAGTATGAGGAAAAGAGATATCTGATAGGAAGAATAGGAAGAATAAGGTGAACAGGTCATGAAATCAAGCAAGAGGGGGACACAAAACCGGATTAGCTTACCCCAAGGGCTTTTGTGGAGGAGAAAAACCCACCTTTGGTTCTAGAGAGAGAAATTAGAGAGATAGAGCATGAGAAAAGGAAACCATGGCCTGAAAAACAGCGTTTATTTTTGTTAGGATTTTATATATGGTTAGGATTTTATCTTCCCCAAAAAATAAAAAAGATTGGAAATTTTTAATACCCAACAAATCTTTTGTCTCAGAGACTCATTCAAATTATGAATGCTATAATACAATATGCATTCATCTTTGCTAATACTCATCCAAATTTAAATGTCAAATATATGACATTACTTCAAATGATGGGGCACAACATGTTCCAGACAAAGTGATGACAGTGAGAGGGTAGGATATCTACCTAATCTATACTATTATAATGTCATTATATAATTGACAACACATACCCAAAGCAATGCCTACCCAAGTCTAACCTTACGTGCACATGTTATCTTTAGGACAATGACCCACCAAGAATTAAAGGAAATGTGTGGAGGAAGAAAGATAAATAAAGAAAAACTTTGCACATCTGCATCAATAGAATTTAGTCACACCCCTTGGAAAATGACTCCTTACCCACTAATACATGCAAAAAAAACTCGTCAATATTACACACCAGGGAAGCTAATTAATAGATCTTTAAAAACAACCACATAAATAACAACAAATGCAAATGGCCCAATAGAAAATGCCCAAACATAGAAAACCAGAAGAAAAAAAACTCAGAAAATGGCATGAGGAAAAGAGATTCCTGATAAGAAGAACAAGTTGAATAGGTCACAAGCAAAGGACATAAAACCTGGACATCCTGAACATATCTAACTAATAATACATATCACCTTCATAGATCAACCAAACATCAGTACCAAATCCCAAGGCTTATAAACAAAAACCAAAAAATTACTAAGATTATAATTATTACATGTCAAATGGCAAAAAGAACCATATGAAATATCCCTCATCGGAAGCTCTTTATCCTACCAATTAGATGTGTGACACCTGCAACCCTAGTCAATAAAGCACTACACAAAGTAAAAATTCTAACACAATCAAAATCCAAACTTCATTAGCACCCAAGGAGAAACAGGGCCCTACCACTATCAAACCAGAACTACAATTGGCACAAGTATTTTCCCCAATTATAGCATGCCAAATGGTAGCCCAATCTCAAATTATTGAACATAAAGATGTATGTGGACCAAATTAAGAGCAGAATAGAGATCCTAATCTTTAAACTATGGTAGCAATTCCACACCAGTAAAACAACATAATCAAGAATGATACCTGTGCCTCCATCACTGAGAAGCAAATTGCAAAACATGAAGCATAAAAAGAACCAGACGTTTAGGAATAGGAAGGAGAGTAACTTGATTAAGAAATCTAGGAGGACCAAAACACCAAAGAACACGAAAAACTCAAACACCAAGTCAAATTCGCCTAAACCAGATAAAGAGGCCAAAACAAAGCAAAATGAACAAAAATCCATGTTAAAATGAATAAATTTAGAAATTGAAGCACAGATCAAGCCCCCTTCTTGAGCCTTCATAGTATAATCTTCGCATATCTACATGCGTCACAATCCCACCCTTAAAATCCAATAATTGTGAAGGCGAACATTTCAACAACGATTCCAGATGTGAATCAGAAGAATGCAGGTAAAACACGGATAAAAAAAAGATCAAAATAGAGTAAAGTAAATGATAATTCGAGTTTAAATGAACAAAATCATGAATTGAAGCATAGACCAAGCCTTCCTCTTTAGCCTTCATAATTAGACCTTGTCAGATCTACATGCTTCACACATACCAAATAAAATCCAATATTAAAGCAAAAATCAAAATCAAAATCAAATGGAAACTGTGAAATAACCAACAAAAAATCGAAAGTAGATTTCAAAAGATTACTGACCCAAACACAAATCAAGCCTTCCTCTTTAGCCTTCATAATAAGATCTTCCCAGATCTGCATGCATCACACTTACCAAAAAAAATATATATATAAAAGCGAAAATTGAAATCAAAATCAAATGCAAATGGTGAAATAACCAACAAAAATCAAAAGTAAATTTCAAATGATTACTGACCCAACTCACCTTTTCGAATGAATCGAAAGAGCGATGAAGAAGAAATGGTTTGCGAGATGAACAATGAGGAGTAGGAAGAGATAGAGGGTTAGCAAATGGTTTTATGTATTCAGGGTTTACAAGGAAGGAGCATAAAATGCATCAAATTCACGGATAAAATCAAGAAGGTTGAAAGAGAGTACTCCACAGTGGCTTTTATGCTTAGTAGTGAAGGAGATGAAGAATAATCGAGATAAGAAGGTAGAAATACATGGAAGGGGGTGGGGGGATCTCATGGTTGGAACCTTGCAGTTCTATCTATAAGACCAATAGTGTCTGTGATTGTTACATGTGCCATGCACCCAAGTTACAGTATACCAAGCAGAACACTATAGAGTGGGTTGCCTTTGAAAAATACAAAACGTATTAGCTAAGGATTAGATTATTAGCTAAGGATATACATATATACTTACTAGGTTATTTCTTATACCCAAAAAAAGTAAAGATGTCCATTTATTTATTTTAATTAAATGGACATACATATGTTGTAGAGGTCTAAGAAAATAGGAAAAAGGACGCCTTTCTCGACCTTTTCTTTAGGGTTAGTTCCTTCTTCATTTGGAAAATTAAGAATAGGAAGATTTGTACACATCTTTTTGAAGTTTTGAACAATCTTTGCATCATTAATGGTCTATGTCCAATTTACTTCTTTCTTGGGTTTCTACTGCAATGGTTTTCTCAATTTAGATAAATCTTTAATGAAACTTGAAGCATAGGTAAGACATCCGAGAAACCTTTCTGATTACTTTCTATCTTCAATATTTTTAAGAAAATTTGATACTTTTTTCAAAATATGCTTTTGGAGGATGATCTGTCTAGGCTTTATCTCTAGACCTAAAGACTCAATTTCTTGTTCAGTATAAATGCACTTGTTCTTACTAAGTATGATACCATAATCAATGCATCTTTGGGTGATAACTAAGAGATCATCTTTGTGCTGTTCTATGATTTTGGAAAAGATAAAGATATCATTAATATAAACTAAACAACAGTAATTACGGCCTTTAAAGATGTTATCCATTCTTCTTTGAAATATTTGAGGTGCATTTTAAGACCAGATAGCGTTACTATCCATTCATAATGTCCTTATGGGGTGTTAAATATAGTTAAAGGAATACTTTCCTCATCTATTTTTATCTGTCAATATATACTTTTACAATTCATTTTTGAGAACCAAGAGGCTCTTTGAATTCTGTTAAAAGGGCTGTTTTGTTAAGAATATAATAACCATCAAAGATAGCATTATCGTTAAGCTTTTTATAATTGATCATCATTCTTGCTTTTCCTTTTTTTTCTTCAACATGATTTCTTACCATGAAAGCTGGACTCGTGTGAGGACTTTTGCTATTCCTGATTAATCCTTTATCCAGAAGTTCTTTGATTTGTTTATCACATTCATGGATATCTTGGTGTGTATGTACCATTTGTTTGACTTGGATACTTGTGTTGGGATTTAATGAAGTGATTTTAGCAAATATTTTATCTTATCCCAAAATTTTTGAGGATTGTCATAGTAGAGTTCTTTGCATAATTTCTCTTATTGTTCAACAATCTGCTCCTTAATAGATAGCTTAACCAATGAAGTTGCCAGTGCTATTTCTCATTGTGCAGGCATTACCTTTTCACCACGCTAGTTGCGTGTAAGCTCAATTTTCTGATAAGTATAAGCCTTGCTTAATTTTTTAATGGGAACTGAGTGACTATTGACTGTGAATATAATTTGGTTTATGGTCTGTGTGCATAGAAAATATAATCTTTGAAAATTATTTCCAATAATCATATCATGAGAAGGTTGATCAGTAGCCCACAAAATTGGTATAATGCATTGGACTCCTCCTAATTTCATGGATAATCCTTCTATTGCCTCATTATGGCTCATAATGCTATTATAAGCTATCTTTACTTGTAAAGAAATTTTTGCTTTTTTCCACATAAATTTAAAGATCTTTTCCTAAAGCATACAAAACAATCATTGTCTATGTAGGCGCATAACTCATATTTATTATATCATTCTAAGCATATGTTTATTGGGACATAGATGCTATCAGGATTTGTGTTGGTTACCTTATAGTATATCTCCATAGTCATGTTTTTTTACTAATTCCTCCTCATAAATTGGCTCACTAAGAGTTCTTGTTTTGTACCCAATGATTTTTCTTTCTAGACTCATACTTCGATCAACATTGGGTTTTACAGATTCAAAACTCATTCTACTCATTTCATTGGTTATACTAATTGTATCATCTTCTTTAGCTGATGAAGATACTTCTTCCTAGTCTAATCTTGCACTCATGCTTTTTAATAATTAGGGTTTAATGGTAATTTTGCCATTCACATAAATTTTTATCGCATTTTTCTTATTGATTTTAGTAGGGCTGGCAAAGCTAGATATCCATGCATGCTTAATCTTTATCTCCTGATGATTAGATTTAATCATTTGGATTTTCTGCATAGGGGTAGGACTTTTAAATTTTTCTGCCTCTACCATTGTGACCTTAGTTTTTGGGCCTATAGTATTATCTAATTTATAGATAATTTTTCAAAATGTCCCTAATGTATATCCTCCTCTTTTCATATCCATTCCAACTATTTTTATCTTAAGAGATAGAAAGTTTGTAGCAAACTCATCCTTTAGACTTGCATAATATCTAGGTCGACAATTGAATCCTACTGATCCATTGCATAAATTGGTCTTAATCCCTTTGATAATTTAATTATTAAATTTAGTATGCTTAATGTCACAGAGCAAAGCATAAAAGTCAATATCTTTGTCATAATATAGTAATGGAGTAATTTGAATTGGGACACTTCCAATATGGATATACCGATACTTTCTATCTTTGTTATGCTTAAGGATGTTTTCGCAGTTAATGAGATTAACTTCTCTAACATCATACTCACAGTCCTTTATCTCCAAATCTCCTTCCATCATTTCACAAACATACTTGCTCTTTAATTGAAAGATGAATTTTTTATAGATCATGGCATTTTGGATTATGGGAAGAATCCAATCTCCTTTGACTTCTTCATTATCATTGTTTACAATAAATTCCTCTCTTTGAAGATCACCAAGACTAATTGAGCCACTTTCCATCATATGATTTTTTTTCTTCATAATCGCTTTCTTCATATTCATTGTCCAAGATAATTTCAACAATTCCTTTGTTGTTACTTAGGGCAAGGTCTAATGCTTCATCTTTGCTAAGCTCAACATAATCTAGACTTCCCAAGGTTTTAATAAGCTTGTTATTCTTCCTATTTTTGCATTCATTATAATAATGTCCTACTTCTCTGCATGCCCAGCATTTGCAATTGTTTTTTCTGCAGGTCAATTAGCTACTTTCCTAAAAAATCTTTGTTTTTTAAGGACTTGGTTTGTTATAATGTTTTCTTCTATACTTTTCTCTTTGCTTATTAGAGCTCTTTTTCTTATAAAATTTTCTTTTTCTTCTCCTTTCAGGTTCTTTTCCCCATTGGTGATATGAATCCCAATAAGTTAGGAATTGCTTTTTAATCTTCTTTTGCTTTTGGAGATTAAGACATTGATCATTAACCCACTTTCTTAAATGAGAAATTCTTGAACCAAGGGTATCAATGACATCTACTCGTTGAAGCCATGCAATGTTCTTTTCATTAATTATGGAATTTATCGGATACAACAATTTGTCATACGACATACCGAGATTAGTTTCATTATGCCCAATTTTGTAATAATCTTTGCTAAATTTAGCGCTATAATTTCCTAGATACCTCATATTCTATAATTCTATGTTATTAATCTTTCTTTGCCATTCTCTTGCTTTTTCTTCTGAATCAAATTTAGTTATGATAAGCTTAGTTTCAATTTCCTTACATAAATTCTTGAATATTGCAATTGGTGTTTCCATAATTCTTAATGTGTTTTTACCATCTTCATTTAATGAATCATACCAGTTAGCTATAGCGTTAGAAAAACTATATTCAATGTAGTTTAAGAAATTTATAGCAGTCCTCGTAGTATTTAGGTTTAAGAAACTATTCATGCCTCTTTTCTAATGCTTAAATATTTTTCTCTATTACGAGCTCCATCTATATTTAAAATATATCTCATTTGACTAATTGGGGTAAGGCCAACTTCTTCAAAGCTGGTATTCTTCCTTGGGATGAACTTGAAGGCAAAATTAGTTGTACGACCTGCTTGAACATGCCTAGGTTTTATAAAATGAGTAGTTCTTCTAGAAAGTTTACCAAATTCTTCAGGTTCGACCATATTGGTCTCTATCTCACCTAAATCGAGTGCTTTTCCAATTTTATTAATCTCATCTTCAACATCCATTTTACCGTATTTTTTTATCCAGTTTCCTTCTGACTTCTTCTAAAGTTAACACATTCAAATCTTCTAGCTTAATGAGGTTCATATGCTGATATATTTCTTCTTCTAATTGGATATTATTAGTCTCTTCATTATCATCAGACAACATGTCATGTTTATCATTAATTGAGCCCATAATCTTGTTTAATTTTTCCGGATTTTGTTCTTTCTCAAACATATTTTGTAGCTTTTCAAGAGTATATTGCTTATACTCCAGCATCTTCGGCCTTTTCTTCTTTTTCAGCTAATTTTTCACCTGATTTTTCTCTTACTTCTTTTTGGATTCTTGTATCATGCCAAGGAAATAGATTTTTGTTTTTGGGGTATTGGAAAGGACATTTATGCTAAAATAGAGTACTAATACTAGAAGCAGATTTTCCACTATGCCTTACTTCGTTAACAAGAGAAAGGTAAATTACCGATATTTGCTTCTTAGGCCTCTTGACTTCGATCTTAATTTTAGCTAATTCTGCTGTTAATTCTAAAACAATATCAGTGATATAGTTTAATCGATGTGCTAATGGAGAAAGACTTTCCGATGAGTGAACAATATATAAATAATTTGACCCAAGGCAAGCAAGTGATGATTCTAGCATTAATCACAGTTAGTCCCAGTTAATTAGCTTAATGAGTAGAAAATCACATGCACAAATTTTATTTTTCAAAAGTAAGTTTTTAAGGATTTGGGTCAGATGTGCAAATATAAGAAACTTAGGATTGTTAGTGCAATTTTAAAAAGATAAGTACGGTCGACTTTGGTCCCAAAAAATGTTTATCCAAAGTTGGAGGGACTAGTAATATTTATCATAAAATGTGGGTTTGGGAAATTATTTACCCCAACCCCGATTGTCCAAAAAGATAATTTTTTCGCTCGACATAATGAAGGATGGAGGCTATTTAGCCGGCGTCATCGAGGTCAAACACAGTCACAATTCATTGCAGAACATGAGCGCCATCAGGCATAATCTAGAGCTATTTAGTTAGCAATTGCGCGTACTCATCCACCTATCATAAGGTTTTAGAGCAGTTGGAATTTCACGGGGACTATGGTTTCCTACAGTCATTGTAAAGCGACCATGTGGTTGGATGAAAGAGTTACAAAAACCAGTATTTCGCAACGTGGATTTATGATATGCTGTTAAAGTGATCATGTTATGTTGCTAGCATTACCTCCACCTCCTTTATTGATGAAAAATTATTGAATCAACCAAATTTCCTTCACAACATAAGGACATATAACTCCATGTTATCATTCACATCTATTGGTGGATCTATTAATCACTCTATAATGGATGGACATGGTCCTTAGTCCTTTAGAATAAGTTAAAAAAATTATCATCAGATTAGGTCATTACTCCCTGCAGAAGGACAAAAGCCAAAATTTGTTCAACTATATATCTATGACACACATGATGAAATCCAAAATTGATGCAGGGCTTTGACTGGCCAAGAAAGTGTACACAGAGTTGATCATGCAACTTTACAGGCTTTATATGGCATGCTCGATATTGTCAACCCTTATATAAGGGTTTTTCAAAATGCACGAGATATTGTACAGTCCGATAATGTTGTTGATTTAAGAATTCAGCTTATAAAAGCATATCCTACAAGACAATATACAATGCCCATAGTAGATGAAGTTACTGCTCTTATAGGGGGTGACTACGGGCGAGAAGAGGGACAAGATATCATTGTTCACAAAATAGATGGCAATTTACAGCAATATATGAAATTCATCCGTCATTCATACCTCTTCAATATCCCTTGCTATTTCTATATGGAATAGATGGTTGGTCACTTAATATTTCATGTGTTAGAGGATCAATCAGTAAATATGAACATGTGACAATTAGAGAATTTATCGTGTTCCTCATATAATACAAACCTGGTGAAGGGAATATTTTACTTTAGTTAGTAGATTGTTCCTCCAATTTGTTATTGATTGCTATGCTGTGATCGAGGCTTGGAGGTTAATATATTTTAGGGATCACCAAGGTACACTATGAGTAGAACTGTACAGTGGCTTGCAAGATGCTGTTACAGCCAGAGAAAATGATACTTATGCAGTAGGGAAGAGGTTAATATTACCTGCATCATTTACAGGAGGGCTACGTTATATGAGGCAACACTTTTTGAATGCAATGGCCATCTGTACCAAAATGAGCTATCCAGATTTTTTTTGGGTCACAATTTACTTGTAATCCAAACTGGTTTGAAACTCATGAAGCTTTGTCATGACAACCAGGCCAACGTGCAAATAACCAACCAGATATTATTGCTCGTGTTTTTCACTTAAGACTGAAAGAGCTAAAAGGAGACTTTAAAGAGAGGAATCTATTTGGAAAATTCATTGCAGACGTGATCATCCTCCCACCACGCCATTGGTGTTAGCAAAATCAAATTCCTGATCACTTTGATCATGTTAATTTATTATGTTGCCGTAGTCTTCCTTCATGTATTCCATCTACAGATATCCTTGTCATTGAATTTCAAAAATGGGCACTACCGTATGCCCATATACTCCTGACTCTTGCAAGTGAGGATAAATCCATGTGTGTAGAAGACAGAGATCGTGTTATACGCACAGAGCTTCCTAATATAGATGTTAGATTTAATCACACAAGGACACAAGAGGGGATGAATTGTGTTTATCAACTTTTTTCGATTGTTTCAGAACACTCGTGGAAACTGTTTTGACTGCGTGCTTGGAGTGGAGCAGAAACAAAGCTAATTACAGAAATAATAAAGGAGACACAATATTTTTATGTGGAAAACCACCACTGGCCTAACTGAGGTGTAAAAACCATGACCTACCTCCGTAGGATTTCAACACACTTTCACTAGGCGGGCCTAACATGTTACAACTGTAACACACGTGACTTAGCCACACATGTAACTTGGTCTACCCCAAGACCTTCGTTGTAAACACCATGTAACTTAGTCTACCCCGAGACCCTCGTTACAACAACCATGGCCAATGTCTCCCAAGACTTTAACACTCTCTTATCTCACTAATGGAAAAGAGAAAAAGAAAAGCACCTTACTTGAATGCTTCTAAACAATTTGAATGTAAGGTATAATACAATCCTTATTATGCCAATGTTGAAGATTCGATTTAGCACTCAGTTTGAAGGTTTTTTTACAGAAAATTCAGACTCACAAAGATACTTTTTAACCCTTGGAAAACCTTAAAAAAACCTTGAGGGGAGAGGCAGTTTAAATAAGCATGGTGCATGTGCCGCAACAGTATGGGAAAGAGAATTCCACTCCCACTCAACAACTTAGCAGCCAAGCCCCTAACAATCTCTCCACTTGATATTCTTCCCTTAAAGGCTAGGATAAAATCTTTCAAAAATATCTCAATATTATTTTCAAGGAAAGAAATCTTTTTAGACTCTACTACTAAAATTTCTCAATATTTTCTTTAAAGGAAGAAATCTTTTTAGACTCAATTGACACAAGAGAAATTTGTCCTCATTATTTCTATAAATTCGACAGTCAAAAAATCATTTTAAAATCTTGAAACTCGTTTTTGTCTTTGACGTCAAAATACTGCAGACCTGACTTCTCAGAACTGTTTTGAGGCAATGTTCTAAAGTACTTAAAAACCTTTCAAAGCAAACGCTAAGTCAAGAACCTTCTAATTGGCATATTGACAAGTGTCTAAAAATAAAACCAATACTAAGCCTAAGACTGTTGTTATCCGCTGCACCCCTTATACATGTATCGACTTTGATGATCCAAACTCATTCGAACTACTCCAAGTATTTTTCGGATCCTGTCTCAACACACAACTCAAGCACAACACATTGATTAGTACATTTGGATTGTTATCATCAAAACCTTGCATATTAATTGGGTCAACAATTTCCCCCTTGTTGACGATGACAAACCAAATGATCGTTCGGCGTCATTTATGACAGGGCAAAATACGTTAGTGCCAAAATAGTTTATACAATCCACACAAAAGAGAAAGTATGAGTGAAGAGGTCAATGTAGAACTAGGTAAACCAATCGAACTGAGATCATACTCATCTTCCCCCTTTTGACATCATCGAAAAGGATGAAGAGGCCGGAAGTTGAAATCCAGTGTGAATGCAATCACCACCAGAGACATAATGTGGGAAATAATAGCGATACACTCAAGTATAGGGTATAGTAATGATATTGGCCATCCAAGTCACGCACAGACAGGTAACAGATGTAACAAGCAAAGTCATAGCATAAAAGCATAAACTATCCAGGAACATTCACAAACCATTACCAGTCACATACATAACCAAGTGTTTTTAAAATAGTGTTGGAAACAGGGGAAGTAATAGAGTTAGGTAAAGGAAGGTGAAGGAAATTTGGCTGTGAAGGCAAGAAGGGCACTCAGTAGATCCTCATAACGTTTTGCATTGAGAGGCCTTTCCTCTGTAAGCGCCTACTTTACTTCAGCTATCTCCCCCTTCAACGTGAACTGATCCTACAACAGTGTGCCAACTGTAGGAGCGCTGGATGTGGAGGCTTCATTGGGAACAGGGCCAAGGTGTGTTTGGAGCCCCTGTTCTGAAGTTGCACTGTCGCCCTTTGTTACCGTGAAGCCACAGCCAATCAGGGTACTATTATCAATTTCATCATTGACTTAGAAGCCTACTCTCTTCTGTAAGGGAATCCTAAGTTTTTCAAATACTGAAGTTAGCAAGAACCCATACCCCATGTTATGATCCTTGGTCGTGTTAGCAATTCTCCCAATATGGCTAATCATGATTGCAGACAAGCTAATTTGCTCACCCTGATCCAATAAATCAGTGTAACACATGTCCATGGGATCAGCAAGGTTACGTCCCTGACCTCGGGGAATAACATTCTTAATCATAAACCAAAATAACAATCCATGCAATAGCATCATTTCCCCTTTTCTTACAGACCAGGACACATTCAGATGGGACTTTTGGGCCAGTCTCTTAGTCAATGCCAACAACCGCTCATCACCAAGTACCCTCTTGTCCTCACGTACATACATATTAAAACTTTTTGATGACACCCCAAGCAACTCACCTATCTCCCTAGCATCAAACCGTACTTTATGATCATTAATTGTGCTTGTCACCACTCCATTGGTGACAACACAGTTCACATAAAACTCAACCAAGTCTGGAACCGAACACCCTCTCTTAGTATCTGTGAACAAGTCAAACCATCCCTGAGCTTCCAAGTTCTCTAAGAACACCCCTAGCCCCTGATCCTGAAAGTATGACACCTTAACCACATTCCCCCGAACCACAGATTTCTGGAGGAAGTGCTCATATCTCTCAGAAAGTGTCATGTTCTTCCTAACTTCCTTTTTCTCGAGTTCATCAGATTCTTCAACCAGTTCTAACACTTGTTCTAGGGCAACCAGTTTTTGGGAAGGTTTCTTGGACGAAACTGGTTTGTTGGGTGTTTTGGTGGTTGTTTTGGTGGATTTAAGGGCCAGTTTTTTTCTTCATGACAGGCCTTCAACTCTGTCTTCTGGCAAGGGCAGTACAATGGGAGGATCTAAACTTCGAGTTTGAGGTTGTGATAGGGGTGCAGCGAGAGGCATATTAGGTGAAGTGGTAGTCTTTCTTTGGCATTTAAGAGTCAGTTTGGTTGTTGTTTGGGGCTTAGTTAGGACAGTTCTTTTGAACCTCAAAATTGGTTCATGCTCATCACTATCTTTAGCATCTTCAACAACAAATTCATTACCAACATGCTCAATATCAAATTCCTTAGACTGCCTAACTGACTCATCCTCAAGTCCCCCTAATCTCGACTCAGCCACAATCGGGTCATATAACACTATCTCCCATCCCGTAATCAGGTGTATTGAAGGTATTATCTTAGAATTCAAACACACTGATTATAAGTCTAAACTCTTCAAAAACCTAAAAATAGAAGGAGTAATTGAAAAAGAGGGTGAGCGAGTGTTTCCCATACCCATTGTGACCGCTTATGGCAATGGAGGTGCCGGTGATGCTCCCTCAGTACTCATCCAATTTCTTCCCCTTTTTCTTGATAATTGGTCCTGTAGTGATCTCGAATAAGAATTTTTGTATGGAAAACCACCTCTGGCCTAACTGAGGTGTAAAAACCACGACCTACCTCGTAGGATTTGAACACACTTTCACTAGACGGGCCTAACACATTGCAACTGCACGTGACTCAGTCACACACGTAACTTGGTCTCCCCCAAGATCTTCGTTACAAACACCACGTAACTTATTCTACCCCAAGACCCTCGTTACAACAACCACATCTAATGTCTCCTCACTTACTAAATGTAAGGTACAATACAATCCCTATTATGCCAATGTTGAAGACTCGATTTAGCACTCGTTTTGAAGGTTTTCTCACAGAAAATTCAGACTCACAAAGACACTTTTTAACCCTTGGAAAACCTTAAAAAACCTTGGGGGGATAGACGGCGTAAATAGGCATTGTGCATGTGCCGCAAGAGTAGGAGAAAGAGAATTCCACTCCCACTCAACAACTTAGCAGCTAAGCCCCTAACAATCTCTCCACTTGATATTCTTCCCTTAAAGGATAGGATAAAATCTTTCAAAAATATCTCAATATTATTTTTAAGGAAAGAAACCTTTTTAGACTCTACTACTAAATTCTCTCAATATTTTCTATAAAGGAAGAAATCTTTTTAGACTCAATTGACACAAGAAAAATTTGTCCTCATTATTTTCAGAAATTCAACAATCAAAAAATCATTTTAAAATCTTAAAACTCATTTTTGTCTTTGACGTCGAAACACCACAGACCTGACTTATCATAACTGTTCTGAGGCAGTGTTCTGAAATACTTAAAAACCTTTCAAAGCAAACGCGAAGTCAAGAACCTTCTGATTGGCATATTAACAAGAATCTAAAAATAAAACAAATACTAAGCCTAAGACTCTTGTTATCAGTAGGACTCCTTATACATGTATCGACTTTGATGCTCCATGCTCATTCGAACTGCTCCAACTATTTTTCGGATCCTGTCTCAACACACAACTCAAGCACAACATATTGACTAGTAGATTTGGATTGTTATCATCAAAACCTTACACATTAATTGGGTCAACAATAGGTATTGATCCCCTTGCGTTTGAAACTGTCACAAAGCACATGATTCATGGTCATGTGGCACTGGCATTCCTTATGCACCATGCATGGATGGTGGCACTTGCGTGAAACATTATCCTAAAATCTTCTGTGATGATACCATTATTGAAGAAAATGGTTTTGTCAGATATAGATGCAAGAATGATGGTTGAAGTAACTATCCATGGTAAGAGCATTGATAATAGATAGACAGTACCATACAGCCATGATCTTTGTGTCCAATATGATGCACATATTAACGTTGAACGTTGTGCACAAAAGAAGCTCATTAAGTATCTTCACAAGTACATGCATGAGGGACCTGATTGGGCAACCATTGTTATTGAAGATAATGTTCAAAATGCAGAAAATGAAATAAGTCCTCAATATTATGAAGTAGCTGATGAGATTAAGAAATACTTAGATTGTCGTTATGTATCACCCGTGGATGCCATTTGGAGAATATTTGAATTTGACATTGCATATCATTATCCATATGTGAAATTATTAGAATACTGCTCACTGAGATAATAGTATGTCATATTCAATGATCGTAATAAACTTCGTCAAGTTGTTAATGCAGCAAGGGAGATGACTACCATGCTGATGGGTTAGTTTACTGTGAATATTGAAGATATTGAAGCAAGACGGTATACTTATGTAGTATTCCCAACTTACTATGTTGGGAATAAAGCACTGAAGAAATGGACTAAAACAAAACAAAGGGTATGCATTGGACAATTGCCATATGCCCATCTATTAGGCGATAATTTGTCGTATTTTACGTTCTCCTTTCACTTAATTTCAGCTCGTATTATAAGATAATCTTTAGGATTTTCTCTTGTTTTATTTACTTTTATAGGTAATAACCTCAATCGAGCAAAAACCCAGCAAAAAGGAGTGAAGACAAACAAGAAGGGTAAAAGAAGGCAAGAAGTGACGACAGGAGGCTGCGCCGCCGTGCCAGAGATGTGGCACGGCCGTGTCGCCTCCCCGCCACTTGCTCGCCCGATTTTTTATTTAAGCACCTTTCGGGCGTCTTCATTGAGGACCTCCCCGGGCTCTCTTTTAGCGACTTTTTGGGAGTTTTTAGCTTAGGATTAGCCAATAAAAATTCCATTGAGCAATTAGATTAGGATTTGTCCCTGGTTGTTGTTTGGATTCAAACTTGTGGATTCTCAAGTTCATTCAATCAACATAAGTTTTCTCTTCTCTTCCTCTCTTTATTTTGTATGTTTATGTTCATGTTTTGGTTTACATGCTTTTGTAATGTTTATAGATTATAGTTGTGAATTTGGATTGAGATTATCCTTGTGATGGCTAATTGATTGTTGTCAGACCTTTGCCCCTCTTGTTCATTCTAGAATTTAAGGTTTTCTCTCACGCCCACCATGTGTTCGATGAAATGCTTGAAAGAGCTTTCATTCGTGTTTTGGGGTAATTGATTTTTTCTAAAATGTGAGGTTGATTGCCTAGTGTGGGTAGAGTGAATGGCTGGGATTGGGACATGAAAATAGTCTCGTCACTAGCTAAGTCAAGGGTTGTCAACTTAGTGGTTTAGTTGAACTAATCCCATGAAAATAGGTGGTTAGAATAACTAGACCAGCCTATTGACCCTTGAGAGAGGGCTTGGGTGGCCTCAATGACGCAACCGATAAACCTCGACTACTACCATAACTTGGGAAAGTGAGGGTTTAACTTGATCAGCTGGTTTATCTTAGGTTTAATCATAATCGCAGTCCTTCGGTTATTTTAGTAGTTTAGTTCTAGTTTCTATTCCTTCATTTTTGCTTAGCTTGAGACGCTTTACTTAGCTCTGGTACTTGGAAACCCAACTCTCTGCGGACGACCCGAGTACTCAACGATGCACCGTGCACTTGGGGTTTATAAATATTAAAACTTTTTCCCTAACACCATCCAAACACGGGAGAGATATACTACCTTGGAATGTTGTTGCATATTGTTTAGGAAGCAACATCATTGAGGACTTAAGAACTGTTGATGGGATCTTATATTTAGCTTTCAATGAAGCTTCCTTAGTATGAGGGCTCCTTGATGACACTAATAATTGGCATGAGGTGCTAATAAAGACATCAACATCGGTAATAGGGGCTGAACTAAGGAGTATACTCTATTCAATGCTTACGTTTTCAGAGGTATCAGACCTTTTTCATCTAGAGAACAACAATGGGATTATCTTACTAATGATTTACAAATTCGTGTGCAAAGAGATGTCAATGACCATTAAGGATAAGTGTTGAATAGAGGAGAAACCTTGGGCTGTATGAAATTGAGTTGATTCTGAATAAAAATGGTAGATCGTTGAAAAACTACCCTCCTATAACTTTACCCTCGCTTGATACAGTGTGACAACTTGGTAATACGCTTATAAGAGAGCAACTAGATTATGATTAAGAAAAGAAGAAGAAGAACCTTGACATATTGCTCCCAATATTGAATTCGGGTCAAGTACAAGTTTTTGAGTCGATCACTCATTTAGATAAACGTGGCAGCAAAAGCTGTTTCTTTGTTTGTGGTAGTGAGAAATTGGGAAAATGTATCTTTGGGCTATCATAACATAGTTTAGCTTAAAGGGCGTGATAGTGCTCTAGGTGGCATCCTTTGGTATAGCCACACTATTGTTACCTTTAGGAAAAATAGCTCATTCAATGTTTAAGATCCCAATTGATGCAAATGTGACTTCCACTTGCTCAATTTTCGAACAGTCCGAATTAGCTCAACTAATTAGCCAAGCATCACTTATCATATGAGATGAAGCTCCAATGACACATCGCTATACGTTAGAGGCAGTTGATCATTCCCTACGTGATATTTACAATAGCAATCGAGCATTATTTAGCAGGAAAATGATCATTTTTGGAGGTAATTTCAGGCAAATACTTCTAGTTGTTACTAAAGGGAGCAGAGCAGATATTGTTGCATCTTCAATATCAAGGGCATCATTTTGATGCTATCGTAATGTTAAACATCTTAGGATCAACATACAACTCATGCATTCAAATTTAAGTCATGTTGAACATGAGCAATTGTGGTTAGTACTGGCTCCTTGTAAGGATACTCATTCTTAGGAGGTAGTGAGCCTGACTGGATAGGAATTCCTGAAGAATTCCTTATTAAGAATAACAGTAATGGCCTCAAAAACTTGATAGAATTCGTGTGCGCATATTTAGCTGATCGATATAAAGATGATTCATATTTTCATGATCGTTGTATTTTGGCATCTATGAACACTAATGTGGATGAAATGAATACTAGAATTCTGGCAATGCTTCTTGGTAATAGCCATACATATCTGAGTTCGGACACATTCCTACTAAGTAATACGGATTCCGTAATTGATGACATTAATCCACCTGAGCCATTACACGGTATGAGCATTTCAGGCTTCCCGAATCATGAAATTAATTTGAAAGTTGGTGCTCCTGTGGTTCTCTTGAGAAACGTTGACCCATCAATCGGTTTGTGTAATGGCACTCGATTTATTATTGAAAGGCTTGGAAGTAAGATGGTTCAAGCAAAAATCTTGACCGGGTGAAACATTAACTATCCCAAGAGTTAACCTAACTCCTTCAGCTAGAGGCTTGTGATTTGCCTTGAAGATGAGGCAATTCTTTTTGAAATTGGCTTTTACAGTGACAATTAACAAAAGCTAAGGTCAAACATTGCAATGTGTGGGTGTTTATCTCCCTAACTTATGCTCTCCCATGGCCAATTATATGTTGCAATCTCTCTGTCACTTCCCCTTCAGGACTAAAATTTCTGATTTGCAACAAAAGAGATGTGTCTCATGATATCACTAAAAATATCGTCTATCGAGAAATTTTTTATGACATTCCTAACGCTTGGTTAGTCTCTTTCTAAATAGATTACCATGTAGTTGTTACACATTTGTAAAACATAATCTATTTTCATAATTACAATGTTAAATATATTGGGCTTATATAAATATTTTGTTTCCTTTGTTTATTACTATAGATATGGCGGATTCAACACACAATTCTCTCCCGATATATGAGATCAACCCCTGATCTGTATCAGTGTTTGCTCTTCTTATGCGATGCATGTGCGTACGAACATACGAGGGACATAAAATATGGAAAGTCATATTCATGGACCATCACGTATTTCTATCATTAAATTGCTATAGTTTGACCAACCCATATATATGTACAGATTGTGAAGATACTTTATTGTTTACAGTGTGATGAGATATTAGGCATCATAGAAGGTGATGATAACATTAATAAATGGATGGGTCTACCAATAGCTAGCAAAGTTCATCTCATCTCTAGACTATCAGTTGATTTTGCTACAAATGTAGAAAGGAATATTGTCAAGAATAATTTAAGATTGACTTCTACACCATTGACAACACTTCTTAAGGTTTTAAAGGATTGTCATGATATTTCTTGCTACCACCTACTGCCTTTCGTGCCGTTTATCAATGTTTCATCACATCTATGATCACGTGATAATGTTATAGGTAACATTGTTAAAAAGTTAAATTTTTTAGCCTATCTGTACACATATATTTTTTTATGTGTTTATGCTATCTTCATTTACTTCTACTACAGATGTCATCAGTATGGTAGTTGTAATATACTCTATGGAAAGAACAAAAAAGAAAGGCACTGCAAAGCGGGAAGTGTTACTATGTAATATGCAACATGTATTTTCATTACTAGTTTTTTTTTTTTTTACTTTCTTATTAATGCATATTTATCTTTTAAGATTAGTGCATGTAACACATATGTATAGGATGTGCACTTTGAGATTAACTTTGTGGGAAGATTTTGCAGAAGTTGAGGGCACTCATCTTCACCGTCACCTAGGAGCTATAAAGGCACACTTGCCATCTAATTAGCAATCCCTTTTTTGTAAAGTTGTTTAATTTTTGGATGTTATAATGACATACTTTTGTATTAACCCTTTTTTATAAAAAAGAATTGTATGTAACGATATCGGTCCCTACTTTACCGACTAATAGGTAGTTGATTAATCCTAATATTGAAGCAACAGATGCCTTTGAAGGATGGTAATTACAAATGTAACATAAAATACTTTTCGTAGTAACTGCAAGTTTGTAATTGAACTCACACATAATATTTTCATTGCATGTATTAGATACTCTAGGACGGAAGGTTTGATGTGTCACTTTGATTTAATGAGTAAGAGACCATTATGAATGATTCATCTTAAGAAGTTATTTGCTGCTAAGAGGATCTGATTAGACGAATATGCATTGAGGCCAAACATAAAATAGACACTTCGACTCTTATAATTTTATGCTTTCATATAAAACATTCAACAACAATGTAATGTTATACTTCATATATACAGGTGAGTTTGTTTCGCAATTTGCATACATCTAACACAACTACCCACTAGTGTATGACGCTTGCACTAATTGCAAAAAGAGTTTTCACACTCATGTGCTTGCCTTAAATCTGCCTTATTGTATGTGTGCAAATTCACCAATTTTGACTCAAAAAAGGTTTGTCATAATGAGCTTTTTATTTTCATGTACTCTTCATTATGCAATTTCACATAGAATGTTTATAGTATAATTTAATAACTTATTTAAAATTACAGGTACGTCTTTATAGTTCTCTTAAGAAATTATACATGTTATAGAAGATTTGTTGTTCTCCACGACGATGCATGAGTTGTTCTACATGCAACCATGGCAGAGTTGTATGCATATGCAGCATCGATACTATACTTTTGTCACTTTCTACAAAATTTGTTGCATGATTACTTATTACTAACACTCTCACATTTACGTTTTCCT